>MPVS01000040.1:0-43199 GCA_001931775.1 Fomitopsis pinicola
GGGTGCGCTCAGCAGAATGCCCCAGACGTTAGGGAGGAGTGCGGTGGTGGGGTGCGATCTCCTCCCATCGGATGGGTACGAGACCATCTTTTGTACGATTGCGGGGCACACGTTTCCCACGGTCACTGTATGCATAAGTAGACTGAAGGCCCCCGGCCGACTGTGATGTATGGCTCATGGCCGTGTGCACCGATGCAGGAGGTGCACTACCTCCCCGGAGATGCTCACGCCGTATGATTGGTACGGGATAGTGGCTAATATGCGTGCATTTCAGGAGCTACCAGCCGGTGACAGGCCTCCAGGCCACCTGACAAGCCTATGCAAGCCCTCGCGAGCCCTGAGAAGGCCATACGTCATCTGGCCAGGGCGAATCTGTCCGTAGGAGCATGGAATGGCAGTCTATAGCTGTGCTGAGATGTCGCGGCTGCGTTAGCCCTGAGTACATCTGGCAATGGCTAGTTAGGTACTGCTGAGACCTTTTTGCTGATGGCCAGTCACTATCCGCACGGAATTCGCATACGCCACGCTCTTATGCATTGCACATCGCTTGCACACTATCGGCGAGCGTGGGTCCCGTCGTGTAGTAGTAGATCCTGCTTCTGACCATGGGATCGCAGTTTACTACGACCGTGTGCTATTGATGGACGCCGGCCGCGTCGCCGAGTTCGATACGCCGCTGAACTTGTTCGACAAGGAGGACTCGATATTCCGCTCGCTGTGCAACCAAGCAGGGCTGTCCTCCTGCGCATCCGGTAGAATGCGCAGGGAGCGGCGTCCCCTGCTCCGGACGTGTCTGGACACGCATGATTCAGACCTCGTACGTAGATCTCTCGCCACCTCAAAGGTGCTCCGAGGTCTCGTGCGATACTACCATTGCGCTATACGCGTTTCTACTCATTTTCCCCAGCGGTCGCTTCTTGAAGGTACTTTGCTAATTTGTTCCCTAATCACGTCGGACGAATTCTTGCCTTCGCATTGCTAATACAGCGCATAATACCATCACACGAATGTGAATACCAAGACGAGTAGAGCTCATAGGATACTTAGTTGTTGGTTGCTTGATACGTTTTCTGTGGGTCCTAGATCTTCGCAGTTGTGAGGGGTCTGCTGTGTGTACTGCCGCAATGAACTGCAGGTATGTCTTTCGCATCGAACGTTGACACGCAGAATATGTAGAGACAGCCAGCCATACTAGTCAACTCCGGGCAGCAAGCTCGAGCTGCCCATCCTTATCTAAGCCCATGCGACCTCGCCAGAACACAGGACACAGCGGTGGAGCAGGCTGCTTGGTTGAACTAGAGTACTGTTTGGTCGAGAGCTCAGTTTGCCTCTCGAGTATCTCGTCTAAGATCTGGGGGACATCGTATGGCTGGACCGTGCCCAACCTGCCCAACAAGTCAAATCGAGACACACGAAGCGGATGCAGCATGGACTCACCAGTCGCCAAACGGATACACGAGCACATTTGCTGCATACCTGACGCAGAAAGTTGGTTCAAGAGACATGCAGGTTTATATGGGGTGACTCACTTGTGTCCGCCGACATGCGCGACCTCTCCAAGCGAGACACGGTCCCACAAGTTGCGCTTCGAGATCTCCTCGTGCAGTGCTTTCGCGACTTCGCCGCCGGTGTCCCCGCATCTGCAGTCGCGCGAGCCGTGGGTGCATACGAATAGGTGCAGCTTTGCCTCCACCTCAGATTTCTCGTCTATCTCGCGTAGTTGTCCCGCGATATCCGCAAGGTTGGTGAGTGAGACCTCTGGAATGTACAGCGGGGCACGATCGACCGAAAAAGCGGTGGCATAGTAGTGCTCCTCCCCGCCGTCTTCGCCGACCCCGGAGTATTTGGGATGCACGGGGTGCGTGGATGACCAGGAGAAGTTAACGATGCCGCCCCAGCTACGCGCCTGGAGTGTGAGCTGCCTCCATAGCGGTGATTTCGACTTCGGCGGATACTGCGAAGGAGGCTGGTGGGTGTGTAGAAAGATGTAGCTGTCGTGGTGAGGCGCAGTACCTGCAAGAGCTTTCGTGCTGACAGACCGCACACCTACGCGCGCGGCGACGCAGCCGGCTGGTCGTGCTATGCGAGACTTTGCGAGGATGCGGCTCAAGGACATCCTCCAGCTGAACGTTGGCTAACGGTAGCGAAGAGGGTGGTGAGTTTGATTCGGGAGAGAGCTCAGCATGATGGCGGCAGTTTGAGAGGGCTTACTCGTCGCTCCGGCTGCGGCAACGGCCCCTCTCACGTCACTCCCGCTGCGTCGCAGTCTGAGTGAAGTCGAGGCAAATGCTGAAGCGTCCACAAATAAACAACATGGGTGACTTTGGAAAGGCAGGAATTTGGGTGGGTCATGATGCATAATTCATGGAAAGCAGCAGGGTATAGAATACGTCCATCAGGAACCACACACACAACGTTCTCTGAACTAGCCCCCGGGACGCCCGAGCCCATGGCACGTACTAAGGCACAACACAAACAGATGAGCCCACGAAATAAAAGGCATGTTGCTGCGCAGGGTTAATGTAGGGATATACAGAGTGGTCAAATATGCAACCATAGACAGCTGGGGAGCCCGTGTTCGACGTCCAACACAAAGATGTCCCTTGACACTAAACACTAGACTGGGGATATCCGCGCCGATAGTGATCATTAAACAGGTAACAACGTCTCGTGTGTTGCTACAATGGTGCGTGTCAATACGTGAGCCCAGATGGCAGAGACTATGACCGCACTCACAACTCTGATGCGATCTAACTCGTTGACTCTAATTCCTTCGACTCCTTTGATTCCTTCGACTCCTTTGATTCCTTCGACTCCTTCGACTCCTTCGATTCCCTTGAGTCTCTCGAATTGAGCGAAGCGGAAGACAACCTTCGGCTGAGGAATGCCTTGATCTGCACTGAGGGGGATGTAGGCGTCGCCGGCGAAGGGCTCCCAGTGCGCAAGGCGTCGATCTTGTCCAGTGACAGTGGTTCTACAGCCGCGTCTGCCGTAACGGTCGACGACGACGAGCGCGAGCGGCGTATATAGGGCCGTGGCGGCGGTTTCTCCACCTGCGGCGACGCGGGCAGCGGAAGCATGTCTGGTGCGATCTCAGCGCCGAAGTCATCGAGGTGGACGGCACGCGGGGGTGGACGCTCGACCATCGCGTCCAGCAGCTGTAGCCACTCACGATGATCAGCTGTCCGTTCACAACACGCTAGGCATCGACGCTGACCTCTCTGCGTAGTTCTTCGCTATCGTAATCGCCCTCCATTTCCTCCGGGCCAAGCAGCACAGTGCCCTTCCGGAACACCTCACCTTCCTCTTCCACCCAGCTCCGCGACCTGTGGGGCGTTTTGTTCAGCTCCTGAGAGTCTGTGAGGCAGCAAGTCAACTCACATATCTGTCGTAGGCGACATCACGCCATCCTGGTCGGTGACTATCAGCTGGTCTCCGAGGTGTGCATCCTCGTCATCCGAATCGCCAAGATGGAACGAAGCTGGCGTGAGCACCTTCTCAGGTTCAACCGGCTCCGGCTCCGCACGACCCTTGCCCTTGTCTATTCTAGGTGTGAGCGGTTCATCGTCGCTCTCGTCAGAACCATGGACGGCATGGCCGTTGCCCAGCGTTCCCTCTGCCGCAGACCCATTCGCCTTGCCATTCTCAACGTGCAAGCCAAGGCCGTGCAACGACGCATCACGCTTCGGGGGTGCGCATCGGCCGAGCAACGTTGTCAAACCATCGTTCAGCGCGAGAAGCTCCTGCAGGCGCCCCGGCTCCGTCGTCGTCTCGATGACGGTCATCTGCGCCTCCTTCACGTTCGCAGCGACCTCCTTCAGTTCTTCTTGCACTGCCGCTGATAGTACCACCGATGATGATGATGGGGAGCGCGCGAGGACATCTTCGAGCTGTTGCTTCTGCGCACGCGCCCGGGCGACGATGCCGGCTGCGGTCTGTTGTGCCGCGGAAGGGACGTCAGTCGGGGGTGCGGATGCCACGGGAGAGGCGTCAGAAACAGCTGTAACCTTTTTCTGGTCGTCCTGCCGGAAGGTCCGCGCGAGCTCGCTCTCCTCGATCATGTTCCACACGCCCTTGCCCTGCCCGCGCCCGCTCGCGCCGTCGGGGCTCGACGGGTTCGCCGCGCGCTCGGCCTCCTCCGTGTTGCGGATGCAGGTGTTGAGGATGTCGCGGCACATCCTGCAGCGCCGATGTGAGCGAGAAACGCGAGGGAAAATACGCGAGACGTACCGTGCCATCTCTTCGTCCGTCGGAGGGATGTTGAGATCGAGACAGCGCATCGTGTGGTTGGCTTTCAGCCCCGAGCTGAGAGCCATGACGCCTGCGATGTCGAGGTTGTTGAGAGTCAGGTCCAGGTGGAGGAGAGACTTCGACTCCGGGAGGAACTCGGCTAGGGCGATCGCACCAGCGGGCGTCATACCCGTAGACGAGAGGAACAGCCGCTTCAGTGCATCGTTCAAAGTGAAGGCTGTCCGCAGTGATTGGATCTGATCGACGATCCGGTCAATGGAGGTGATATGGAATTGGGATTTACACGTACACCCTCAAGACCAGGACCACAGCAAGGGTTCTTCGACAGGTCGAGCGTCTCCAGACATGAGTTATATTTCTGGCCGACATCAGAAATGCCTGACAGACACGTCATTGTATAACATACCAGCGCCTCAGCTACCGCTATTAGCCCTTGGACATCTAGCTTGTTCTCACTGAGGTTGAGCACCTTCAGCGTCCGATTACGCTTCAGCACCTGTGAGATGTAAGTGATCCCAGTCTATTGTGCCAGTCTATGTCAGCGCTGTCTCAAGTAACCCGGAAGCCACTGAGCTCACCCGAATGTCATTGCCCTTCAAATCCAATGTCCGTAGTGCACCCAACCGGGGCAGGTTATCCAAAGCACGAACTTTGTCCAACAGCGCCGCACTCGGCCCGTGGTCATACCTTTGGGCGCCATGCGGATGTACAGACGATGGAGGGTGTCCATGCGTGGGAGGCGGCACCGGATGTCTCGCCGTGATTCCTCCCTGCGCAGACGAGGTAATGATCGGTACCGGGTGACCTGTCGGTGACAGGGGATTGGTATTTGCCACCGCCGCTGTGCTGTTGCCTGCCGCGGCTCGCCGGGCTCGCGGGATGTACGGCGTGTAGGTGGTATGAGGCACGGTGTTTGGATGTCGCGGTGGCGGCGGGAGAGGGCCCGTCCGTGGCGGTGGGTGCACTGATGCGTTGTCAGTGCGCGGGAGGGAGAAGGAAGGCAGTTGTGGTGTCGGAGGAGGGGTGGATTCGGGGCTGATCATCGTGGGGGATATCGGTGAGCTGGGCCCAGCATTGGGGAAGCGATCGGGGTAGTCTTTGATCATGAGTGCGATCGCAACCGCACCTGTGGCGCTGATACGGTTGAGTCGTAGAGAGATATTGCGCAGTGAGGACTTGCGAACCACGTTCGCTGTACGAGCATAAAGATTCGTTGGTACAAGGAGTGGGTACAGTCACTAACCTAGGGCGTCCAGGGCAGTAGGTTTGAGCGCGCAGTCGTCTAATCGCAGGGAGACGAGGCCGATCGCGGGTGCTTCAGGTAACGCGCTCGAGATGTATTCAATTGACCTCTTATCTAGCGTGTTCTGCGAGACATCGAGAAATTGCAGACTTTTCGTCTGCTCGGATTACCGCCTGTACCACACAGCTTGAAATATAGACATACCTTGGACAAGTAAGCGCCGATTAGACGGAAAGCGGGGGCCTTCAGTCGCCGATTAGACGCAACCGAGAGGAACGTAAGGCTATCTGGTATGAGCAACGAATGGAGTATCGGCTTAAGTATCTGGACTTGCAAAGTCAGTCGCTCATCAGCCATAGGTAGATACTGCGGTCGCGTACGTGCTCGTCCAAGTCGCACTCCTTGAATACCAACTTCCGTAAACCCCATTCGATGGTGAAGACATCGGACAACACAGAGGCAATGCCGACAGATAGCTGAATACCAGACAAATCCACGGTCCGAGGTCTCGTGCCCACAGCGCGCTGTTGATATCAGGGGGTCAGCGGAGCGTTACGGTGGCAGAGATAATTGAAGGGATGACATGGAAATGTAGGTAAAGCTCATCCACCAGTGGTGGTGAATAAACCCTTGTAACTTTGCGTATGACTGAGAGAACCACATAGTAATCCTATACCTGCCGATGAGAGTGCACATGAGGAAAGACCAAGGCCCATCACCCCTAGACAGAGTCAGAACCGTAGAAGTGGCCTTCGGGCGGATGGGGAACGATATCACCCATAGCTCAGCACGCGCATGGATTTACGCGGTCATGATCGTTGCTATAAATCTGCGAGAAGTGTGCGCTGCATCCCCAACAGCACGGGGAACGGGAGCGGACAGACTACCCGTTGCGCAGACCAGGAGCATAGTAATGTCCCAATGAATCGGTTACCCACGACTGGTCCGTTATAAGATAGCAGAGTGTCCGAGACCACGCAACAAATCCAAGCGCAAGCTCACCTTGAAGGCTAATGACACGCCGGGATCCGGGACCTCTTCTCGGCCGACACAACACTCCCTGTAGAACGACTCCACCTGGTCTATGCTCCACCAGCACTCGTCGCCGTCTGCACTTGATATGCTTGTGCCTCCTCTCAATATCCGCCTCCGCCTCTCTAGTTCTCTCTCCTCGATCGACCTCTTCTCCTCCTTCATGCTCGGCGTGGATGGTGGGTTGGCCGCTGAGATGGGATACACCACCGTCATCTCAGGGAGGATGAAATGCGCTCTTTTGAGCGTCGACGCCTCATCTTGCGTTGTAGGAGCCTGCTGATTCGGCAGTAATTTCGAGAGCCGGGCCAGGGAGAAGAACGACTGCTGTGGTGGAGGTGGTCGCTTCAGGATAGACTTTCCAGGGGTTGGTATGGTCACAGCAGACGACGAGGCCGATGAAGCAAGCATTCCTGCAGCATTGCGCGCTGTCCCAGCAGCTGAAGCAGGTATTTGAGTCGTCAGTCGACAACTTACAGCGGTCGACTGCCGTTTCGAGGTCGCATAATGAGTCGCTGACGTAATCTGCTACTGAACGCCCTCTTATGTACGACGCGCTGGGGCCTGGCTTCTCCCCTCTACGTGCGGAGTTCTACATACTGCGCATAAAAATGATTCCTCTCCTGCAGGCCGTCATATTATCGGTCATGCAGTCGTACTAAAGGCATGGTGTCCGTCAAGCCAGTCATGGTACTTAAGCTCCGGTAAGCCATCGTACAATCAGGACATACTTAGTGTCTATCACCCGCACTCAGCGGCTTCAAAGACAGCGCCAATCACTCCTTCCACTGCCTAATCGTCTCGAAACGAGTTTCATAGGTTTGATCTCCACATGGCCGTGCGCCCCAAGCACATAAATTAAGTACCGTGACCTGTACATATGGGCCATGTTGCCCTACTGGTACGCGTACTAGAATTCCATGTCTAGGAAAGCAAGCACCTCCTTGTTGAAGTCATCTCTCTCCTCCCACATTGGCGTATGGCTGGAAGATTCGAAGGTACGCCATTTTACCTTCTGTATCTTCTCAAAGAACGGCCTCACAACGAAGTCCTGCGCTATGTCCTTCCTCCCGTTGAGGACGAGGGCGGGCACGGCTACAAGGTGCAACCTGTCGATAATAGACCACGACGCCAGCTCGCCATTTGGCGCGAACCTGGAGGGAATGTCAACGACGTAATGACCACATAGCTCAAAGCACGTACATCGATGCCGGCACGACCATGCGGGCATCTTCTGCAAAAACACCCTCAAGCGTCTTAGTGAACTCTTCCGGCTGTGGCCTCAGCAGACAACCATGTTTGGCATGCAGCTCCTTCAACGCTGGCAGGAGCTTCTCCTTGTCCGCATACCCAGCAGCGACGCCCTCCATCACCCACGGCGGGAGCCCCTGCAGCAGCTGTATATTCGACTGCACCCACAGCGCGTACGATGCCAGGGAGTTCGTCAAGACCAAGCCTCGCAGGCCTCCCGGCTGCCGCCGCACGGCGAACTCGGCCGCGAGGATCCCGCCCCAGGAGTGGCCGAGCAGGTAGAACGCGTCCGTCACGCCGAGGTACCCGAGTAGGTTGACGAGCTCGTCGATGAATAGCTCGATGGTCCAGAAGTCACCCGACTTCTGCGGCAAGAGCGTCGAGCGGCCGCCGCCGATCTGATCGTAGAGGATGACAGGCACGGATGCAGTAAGTGCGAGGTCGGCGAGGGGTAGAAGGTAGTCGTGTGCAAGCCCTGGGCCGCCGTGCAGGCAGATAAGTGGAGGGCGAACGCTGTTCTTTAGGTCGCCGAAGACCGTGTACCAGGTCTGATACGTCTCTCCCTTGTGAGGGAAGGCAGCTATGCCCTCAACTGAAGGTACGGTAGGCGTCGATGTCATGCTGTTGTGTATGTGTCTGTCTGGGTTTGGCGTCAGACGTTGCGCATTGGTTTTGAAGTTCGCAGTGCTCACCTTTCCGGAAAGCCCGGGCGCTGCTATGAGTTTGCAAGGGATCGCCTTCGGTGCGGTTGCGGGATAGACGGGGTACCTGTGACTTGCAGTGACCGTCGGTTTATGTATCGTAGCCTGTAGGGCCCTACGCGCATCATGGCTGCTCTCCCCCAGTCATCGCCCCGTCCTGCCTGTCTCATCGCCGCTGAGGCCGGCCATCTGTGCGAGTGCGAACCATCCAAAGCCCGCAGGGATGATTAATTGATTGCTTACCCTTGCTATGGTGAGTTTGTCATCATAGGACTTGGCTGCGGTGCATGTGACGAAAGGGCGCACAAACGCACCAGCCGGGTGGAACAGCCTCCTGAGACCTCCTCGCCTACTAACGGCATAGCTCTATCATTAATGTCATCTGTGGTCTGCATACCTGTGATACTGACTAGTACTAACCCCTCCTAGTACTCTATAGTGGCGTCGATTTCGACCAGAGCCGTCGCGAAACGGCGTGGACTCGGACAGCGAGCGAAACAAACCCACTCTGGCCAGGCAGACCGCGGGCCATGAACAATATTGAGACCGGCATAGTCACCCGTCAAAGCATTTGACAGTACAATCACATATTAAGGACGCCTCACCAAACTGGATGTCAATGGGCATCCGACAGTTGTAGCTGAGCCGAGATATCAGAACAGTAGCGGGGAGTTGTAGACGTGACGCTGGCAGAGCTTACCTTTAAATTTGTAGTAAAGTTCATTATCCTCCGGTGCTTCATGCCTGCCGAGTCACCTACCTGATGTATGCCCAATCTAGTTCCATTACCGATTACTGCCAGTGCATCCACGAAAAGCAATACCACAGCCGAAAGGAGGAGAGTTTAATGTGCAATAAAAATTCGGAGTCTAGAATGCAGCGAGAGCCCAATGAGGATAGGATGTGCAAAGCAAGTGTCCATGACTAGCTACTTATTATTACAGTATGCGCTTATGTCTACCGGCGACCACACGAAAAAGCGAAGGGACGAAAGAGATCAGACTGAGCCCTCCGTGACCTGACGGATAATTTTCAGCGATTGCTCCGACCTCGGGCGGAGATCACACTTGAATGGCGAAGGTGTCCTGTGGCCAAAAGCTTCAATGACATGCTCCACACACAATCCACGGACACACGCCGCTCACCTGAAGACAGAATTGTCGAAAGAGATCTTGGGCTCGATGACATCTCCGTTGTCATCAATAGCCTTCGAGATATCGAGGGTCGCGACCATGCACGCCATAACAATCCAGAGCGACTGTTCGATGAGGTGGAGGCCCGGGCACCGCCTCCGGCCAAACCCAAACACGTAGTTACGCGGGTCACGTCGCTTGGCGGTCAGCTCGTCTGCGGGTACAAGGAAGCGCTCGGGGTGGAACGCCTCGGGCTCAGGGTACAACTCAGGGTTGCGCACCATGTTCCTACAAGTAAAAGGGTCCTCCGTCACATATCATTCCCACACATAGAAGCCGCTGTGAAGACTCACCACACGTTGCCGAACACGAGCGTCCCCTTGGGGATGTGGTACCCGTTGTAGGTGTCGTCCTCCATCAAACGGTGCGGAAGCGCGAGAGGGACAGGCACGCCCCACCGGAGCGTCTCGCTCATGACGCTCTCGAGGTACGGCAGCGAAGCGCGGTCGCTGAAGGTCGGGAGACGTCCGGACCCGACGACGGTGTCTATCTCCTCCTGGACCCTGGCGAGAACCTCGGGATGGAGTATCATGGCGAGGATGAAGTGCGAGACCACGGTCATCGTCTACACATGGAAAAGTCAGAAATAGATTTGGGCCGTTGAATGCGGATCGCTTACGGTGTCGATGCTAGCTGAGTACATCGAGTTTGCTGTCCATCGAATGTCGAAGTCGCGCTGGGGGTCAATCTGCTCGGCCTCTTTCTTCTCCTCACGAGAGCGCTCCTGCAGCTCCTCGAGCAACGTCGTGCAGAAGCACGGAAGGGCAGTCCCATCGCGCTACGTAGCATACCGATCAGCCCGCGGCATCTGTCAAGCGCAAGCAAGACTTCTCACCATCCGTTCCTTAACGTAGGCGTACGGTTTCTCGACGAATTCTTCCATCTTGGACTTCCATACGGCCGCTTTGCGCTTGAAGCCTGCGCCGGGCGCCCAGTCCGGCAGACTTTGCACTGAAACATTGGCGTGTCAGCACAACATTCACTCGTCCCCAGCGAGATGAACTGACGGGCAGGGAAGATGTCGACGGGCCAAATACCACCTCCCGACGCTATATCGTTCGACAAGATGTTCACGCATTCGTCTGCGAGACGAAGCATCTCATCCTCGTTCGAGCGTACCTGGTAGCCGTAGATTGCTGACAGCGTCAAACCGCCAGCGTACCTGGCGTAACACCGTCCCGAGCACGTCAGCACTAGTAGACAAATGATACGTAAGGAGACAACGCACCGTTTCAAGTTGTCGACGTAGTCGGCAGGGTTCTGGAGGAGACGCTTGAGGAGGTCATGGGCGTCCGATTCGAGCAAGGGGGAATACTGCTTCACGCTGTTCACGCCGAGGGCCATGTTCATGAGCCTGCGTTGGCGGCGCGATTTGTCGCCATAGCGGGTAAATGCGACCTTTAGCGTACGCCGCACGTCAGATCGTCATTCCGCGTGTCACCCGGATCAGGGATAGTCGGACGGACGCACCATGTTCTCGCAGCCACATCTACGATTGGTCGTTTGAGAATGATAAGCTAACACGTCCTGCCTGAACGAGTGCGGAGATCGTACGCACAGATCACCGGCCATGACAAGTCCGGGCTTGTCAGAGTAGATTGCGCCTCGCTTCTCGAGCAATTCAACGGCACCCTCATAGTTGTTGAGAAAGAGCAGGCCTTGGCCGAACACGTGGAGGTAGGTCATGTCGCCTGTGTGAACGCCGTGTCAGTTAGATGAAGTCAAATTCAGTACGAGACAGATTGTTTCATCCTCCGTCCCACACTCCCTTCCATGCAGAGCAGCCTTGGCTGGTGCATTGAAGCGTGCCCAAGGGCCGACTTTACAACCCGTCAATCACGTAACGGACAGGAGCCCGAGCACTCCGTCCACACCTACTCCTGTCTGCGATCGCTACGCAGGGCACAGGGGACCGAGCAAGATACTGAGCCTACTCACCATACTGGCGTGCCCAATCCTTGGTACGGAGCCAAAGTTCGCGAGAGGTGAGATTGGTGATGTTGCCGACGAGGGGGAGAGGTTTCGGGCCCGGGGGAAGCGGGAGTGAACGCCTTGGTTTGTTGAGGTGAGCCCAGACGAAGTAGATTGCTGTGAGGACGAAGGCGAAGGTAATGACACCCATGGTAAGATAGTTAAGTTACAGAAAGAAAGTGCGCCGGGATATAAGACGGGCAGCTGCAGAGTCGCGGTATATATAAGAGTGAGCGCCGATAGGGTTGGTGAGAGTCCGGAAGGTCGATCACGACGCGACAGGTCCGGACGCGCTTATCCCGAGTGGGTATGGGGCGAGAAGGATTGTGTGAGTTTGTTACGGTCTGGTGATGACGGATGCGGGGCGATAAATCAGAGCTTCCAGCAGGCGTCAACGCGGACGTGCATGAATGCTGGGAAATGCCGCAGGGAAGGGTGTCTGATAAGTTATAGGATGAGCGGCACGAAGGAACGGTGCTATATACTTGCCTCGGCGTCCAGGCCTCCGGAATTGGTTCGCGTTGTACGTCTTCGGCAACGGCGTGAGCAAAGATCTGAGCGCCACGTTTGCCTGGGCGAAACGCACGGTGATGGGCCGTAGCCAGGACATATGCTAAAAAACTGGGTGCCGCGAACGCACCGACGCTATCTGCGTTCCGGAGGCGAGGGTGCGGCGAGCGCCATGGTTACTCGCGCGGATCCTACTGCAGAGGAGCCGCAACACATCCATCCATGCCACCGCGATTCGGGAGGGAACCTGCCAGGCCGTGCCAGAGGAAGATGCATTTGAATCGCGGGTGTATTTCTCTGACAGCGAAGTCGAGAACCTCGGCGGACTTCAATAAGTCGACATCAGAACCGCGTCCACGAGTCCGTCCCCACGTTTAATCTGAAAGGGACTTCCCAATTGGGAAAGCCCCTTCCACACGCTCCGGACGGGCCAGGGGGCGAAGATTCGGATGAACAGAGCACACAAGAGGCGAACAACGCGGTCCAACGCCTGCGACGTAGCCAATTTGCGGCTGCAATGGTCGCTCGTCCACTGTACTTCACGTCACGTCGATCCTTGTCTCGCACCTTGAACTTGAGGCACTCCCACGAAAGGCGGTTTATGTGATCCGGCACCTCGCCACAAAGTGTTCCGCGATCATGCTCTCTCTGATCTGGAAGCAAGCGAGCCTCCGTCAGTGCGGAGATGACGGAGGCATCTCGACGGGCGGCCCTGCCAGTCTGGCTCAATGGTTTTGTGGAGCGAATTCCCGACGTCGGCGCGTTGAAGCCTAAATGCATTGCGCGTGTAGGTAGCGAGCGCGTATGTACACGATCTAGCTTGCGGCCGAGTTGCGGGCACTGCGGCTTAGAAATAAGTACAGTTAGTCTAGCACGGCTTCAAGCACAGCAAGTTACAGGTGCTTCTCTGAAATCTCCACGGAATCCTCGTCGGCCACGTCCTCCTTGAACCAACGCTCCTCTTCGCTGATCGGTACGTCGTTCCCACTCATCTGGCGTTTGCGCATCAGCCCGTCCTCGTTGTACGTCCAGTCCTGACACCAAGCTCGAATTAGCTCGGACATTGACATAATTGTGGGGTCGGTCCATATGGCATATGGCCTACGCACCTCGAGCCCATAGCACCGATACCACTGCTTCGTTCCGTCCGGCTTGGGCGTGAAGAATTCGTAAAAGAACTGAACGGCGAGGTCACGAGGGAAGTCAGAGACTCATTCAAGGTGTAAGCTTACCTGCACTGCGATCTTGTTATCGGTGAAAGCGAAAAGCTCCTTCCTCAGTCGGTAGCCATTCTCGCGCTCCCACTTCTTCGTGAGGAACTGGATAACCTCTTCCCTACCCTTCATGAATTGGTCACGGTTACGCCAGGTCGTGTCCGGCTTCGCGGAGGCTCTGTGATGAGTCTCGCGATGAAGACGGACATAGTGCGTGGCTTACCGTGTACGCCAAACAGACTTTCTGAGGGTCACGGGTGTTCCAGAGCCGCTGCGCGATCTTCACCTTCTCGCGGGCCGTCTCCAGAGTGAAAGGGGGCTTGATACCAGACATGTCGGCTTGGGTCACTCAACCATACTGCACCGTGGGCTTTAAACCGATGAGGTGCTGATCAGTCATCTCCTGCAGATAGCCCGAGCGGTCACCGATTCGAAGAGGGGAAGAACGGGTAGAGGTGCATCAGCAGGCGCCGCTCTGCAGTGGAGGAGCATGCGCTTCTTGGACCACACAATGGCTATATCGGGTCCCGGCGGCGAGGATCCGGGTACCATGGGTAGATCGCAAAAGCCAATGAGGCATATCGCCGTCAATCGTGTATTGAGAGTTGCGCCGATGCCGCAAACACCGAGCAGACGGCAATTGGACAAGGTCGCCAGGCCACGGGCGGGTACGGCAGGAGCTACCATACGCAGCAGAGGTAGTCTTCTCGACCATAGTCCGGGAACGCCGCAGGGTGGCGGTCAAGTAATGAGTATACCAGAACGAGTCAGTAGAAGCAGGTTACGGCGTACGTCCCGACGAGAGCATGGAGCAGAGGGGCGAGACCGTCATCGTCGCCGGACCCTGGTCGTCAGACCCTTCCCCCTGCGGACATCGCGCCTTCCGTGTCGTAATATCATGGCATATATGCGGGTGTATGCTTGCCCTTTTGCGTGGACGGGCGCATATACCGCGCAGCGCCATGCGTTTGGCGTCCGCTGAGGACGGAAATTCCGGGAGACGCACGGAGACGATGCTGGGCCGTCCGTCGCAACCATCACAGAAGTCGGATCCACGAGAGCCAGGGATGGGATTTGGTAGTCGGTGTGAATTGTGAGTACATGCGTCCCGTTGCTGCAGAGTGAAGGTTGGTTATGACTTCTTGATAACGAGAAAACGAAGAGTAGAGCAAGAGCAAAACGCAAGTCGCAAGTGATTGAAGGGAGATCCAAGTCTAAGACAGTGGCAACCAACCTCGGTCTTTGCCGCGGACGCGATCACGTGTGCTGCTCACCGCGGCAATGAAGGCCTCTACTGGACTTTAAGTTGTAATAGAATAGGGCACTACCGCGGGTATAACGGTTCTATCGTATATTTTGAGTGGTTAGTAGTGTCTCTAGTTTTACTACGTAGATCTATGTGATCACCCTCAGCTCATGCACAGTCATCTACGCATGCGGTGTCGCCGGCGCGTGGTGGGTAAACTTGCCGCTTCCTTGCATGAAGATATCCTACGTACCACGTTAGTGTGAGCGCAAAATCAAAGTACAACCTAGTGCAAACCTTCAACATGCCCCTCGTTATCAAGTACAGCGCTGCGCGCGACTCGTACAGGGGATACAACACCACCGAGATGGCGGAGCAGAACGTCCAGATCATTCCGATGACAACCCACGCTGTCAGGCCACCTACCCCGTATATCGTCTGCGCAAAGAATAGAGGCAGGGGTACTATGATGAGCATGATAAGCGTCTACGGTTGCCATGCGGTCAGTCAGCCACACTAGCGTTATAACGGACGGAAACACTGACCAGAGTGACGGACGCCCATGCAGCGAGCCGGAACGCCTTCTTCAGCGCACCGGGGTCGAGCTCCCGCTCTTCCTCAGCCGCCACCTCTTCAGGGGGGTCTACAACGGGTTCGGTCGAGACCTCGCTGGCGACGCGTTTCTTCTCGTCCACATATTCCTCTGATCCCTGGTACTCCGCGGTGTGTGAAGGAGTGTTGATCGCGCGGGTCGCCTCAAAGTCGAAGTCGTCCGGCCATATGAGGGAGGTGGTCACGGCGATGATGCCGCCCACGCCGATGGACGCCAGGTTGCCCGACAACATCTCATAGTCCCCGAAAGTCGTCTGCGGAAAGAGTCAGGACCACACCGTGCGGCTCGGAGAGGGGTACGGACCGTGACGTTGATGACGCCGTTATTCAGTGTCGAGGTCGTCACGAGCCACGCGATTACGCCGCAACAGAAGCCCGTCACCGCGCCCGCGATGCACCCCCACTTGTTCGCCTTGCGCCAGGTGATGCAGCACGCGATCGGGACGACGGCGGCGCCGAGCACGACGCCCATAAAGTCGTACAACCAGCCCATCGAGATCCCGATGTAGTAGAAGATCAGTCCGAGGATGCCCATCACGACGGCGAAGAACACAACCTAGGCACGCAGTCAACGTTCAACCGTTGCTCTAGATTCGCTTAAATTCGCAGTGTGACTCACCATCGCATGCGAGACGCGCAGGATCTGCGCGTCGGTGGCCTGCGGGTTGATGTACCGCTTGTACACGTCGTACGTCAGAAGCGCGGAGACGGCGATGAGCTCCGCTGACGTCGCCGACGTGACAGCGAGGAAAAGCACGATGAGCAGTGCCGCGGCGCCGGACTTGCCCAGGAGTGCCGCGGCAGCGGCAGACGCAGGCAGGCCTGCTCCCACGTCGGCTGCGGTGAGTGTGATCATGCCCGGGTCACCCTTGAGCGCGACCGCCGAAAGCCCCAGCGTCGTTGAGAACATGAATGGGATGGCGAACCTGTTATTGTGGCGGCCATGAGCATCTTGGAGCGTGCAGATTGGGAGCGAGGACGTACCATGCGAGACCGCCGAGCAGATACGCCTTGACACAGGTTGCCGGTCGACTCGCAATCGCGCGCTGCCAGTATGCTTGATCTTGGAAGACCGTCGCAAAGTTGCCGATGACGTTGATCACACCGAAGATCAACCCGTTCTTGCTACGCATCGTGAGGTAAGACCCGTGCGCATTGCCCGCGACCGGCGCCTCCTCCGCAGCCTTCGTGAGGAGGGCGTGCATGGCGGAGAACGAGCCGATCTTGTCCGAGGTCGCGTAGACCGTAAACACGAACACCAAAATGATGGCAAAGAGTACGGACGTGTGCGTGTAGTCGCACAAGAGCGTTGCACGCATACCGCCTACGACGACGTAGATCGCAACACCAACCGGGATCAGGAAGCAGGCCGCGAGCGTGTTCATACCCGTCAGCGACGTCACGGTCGCGGAGCCGCCGAGGATGAGCATAGACGAGACGATGATGTTCGTCGCCAGCCCAAAGAACATGAAGATCAGGTGTGCACTCCTTCCCCAGCGGGCGTAGACGATCTCGAGCCACGTATGCGCGTGTGGTGCATTGAGTTTGAGTTTTGCTGCGAGCTGCGGGCAATCGTGAGTTCTTTGTTTAGTTGATCGAGATTGCGAAAGGGACCGACCTGCGCAAAGAGTAGGATCTGCACTGTGGCACCAGCGCCGTACCACCAGGGCCCGGAGATACCGTACTGATATGCGACAGCACTCGATTGAAGCTGCGCATGGAAGGTGGTCAGTGATGCTCCCGGTAATAGAGGCTCTCTGACGAACCAGTGTCGCAGCCCAAGTCCAAGCAGATACGATACCGGATGCAATCAAGCCAGGCTTGACGCTCCTTGAAGCGCTGTTGAACTCCTCCGAATTCTTGGGGGAGAATCCAGTATATCGAGTTTGGATGGCTGTCAGGCCAACCATGAAGACGCTAAAGAATAGGCCGATCCCAATCACTGCGAGGTGTGAGAAACGATTCGAACAAGCGGCCAAACGAACTAGTAGTACTTACCGACGCCGTAGCCCGCGCCTTGTGGGAGTACTGGATCGCTAGACGCCATGATCGTGAAATCTCTTGCGTGTAGTTAGCGATACAGAGAATCTGACGACTTCTTGAAGGAGCTCGCGTGCCCGACTTCACTGAAGAAGTCAACGTCAAAGCGGGGCGGGCGAGAAGCTGCGTGTTTGAGTTCAGCTCTTATAGCAGCGACTTCTCTGCCATCAACAGCTCGGCGTCTTCTGCTCTGCTCTTCGCGTTATCGGAAGGCCGTGTCCATGTCAGTTGGCTACAGCGCTGAGATATCTCCAACGCGGGGTCTTCGATGATAAGGACATGGTTCATCCTGCCGTCACCAGGATTTGAAGCGATGACTCGGAACGTATGCGGCAGGCATGCTTTCGACAAGAATGCGAAACGAAGGCTTTCGTATCTTCTTGACAACCAGCGAAGAACGGTTGAGCGAAGAGGAATAAGGCAATTGAAGCGCACGGCGGCGGGGAAGGGACAAGTAATTTCCGCGCACTAGGTTCCCGGCGGGGAGCGGTGATATAAAGATTCAAGCACGATCGATCGTGAAAATATCTGCTCCGGGGTAGGTCAGCGACAGGACGTCCATTCAACCCCCAAAATGCACGGACGATAAGAGGCCTAAGCTATTCGTGACGCGTGCGCGTGAGCGCTGGGCGACCTTGGAGCGATCTGAAAATGGGGCATCAGTCAATGGGATAACAATGCAAGCAGAGTTCGTGAGATACGCTGAAGCTAGGGGCGGATGAACCCTCACGACACGCAGACTACCGGTGGTCCTTGGTATGCGCATCAATTGTACAAGAGCCTGCTACAGAAGGAAAGAGGTCAAGGCTACACTGTGTAAGTCCATGCAGACAGCTAAGATCCGGTACACAGGGGGGATGGTCGAGCCGGGAGAGCAAGGTAACAAAGTGGCGGACGAATGGAGAACAACAAAGCACCCTACCAGTGCAGAAATCATGCCACGGGAACCTAGGAGGCCGCATAAATAAGGAGAGCAAGCATTCGCAGACGAATATCAATCTATCAACCAGCGACGAGGTTGCGAGGAAGGCGCACGTCGAGGGGAGCCTCCTTCACCCGATAACGCTCGGGTAGCTGACGCTCTCGCTGAGATAGTCGTTCCCGGGATTGTAGGTAAAGCCGCGGAACTGGTCTTGCACGGTCTCGGACAGCGGCGTGGCGTCGACATGCGAATCTTGCGCTTGCTCGCCCGTGAACTCCGAGTCGAAATTCGCTGTGTCCAGAACGGACTCCTGCATACCGTGCAAAATTGATCAGCCATGGGTGACATCGTATACGGCGTGACACTCACGACACTTGGCTTGAAAGGAGGGGTGATCTTCTTCGCCATCAATCTAACCGATCCTGTCAAGACACGCATCCGAAGAACTGGTAAGAATGATGCCCACCTATTCCAGTCGATATGCTTTGAGAAGAACGGGTGCCGCTTGATGTCTTCGGCCCCATTTGCACCGAGTCGCTTGTCAGGGTTCCGCTGTAGCAGGGCAGTCATGATCGTTTTCGCATCATGCGACATGTCTGGCGGGAAGAGGAGGGGGTCGGATAAGATACGCTGGTACATGACGTTCACATTCTCGTCGTAGAAGGGCGGCAGGCCAGTCTACGATGGTTCAGCTTAGCTCAATAGGAGCTAGAAATACAGGCAAAGGGTCACCCACCATCATTTCGTACAGAAGAACCCCGAGCGTCCACCAGTCGACGGTCTTGGTGTAACCCTGGCTTTCGAGCAATTCAGGCGCGATATACTCAGGCGTACCGCAGAAAGCTAAGCTGGGCGTGTCAGAGACTACATCAACGTGACAAACCGGTACTCACTATTCGTCTTCTCAGATTCAGACATGTTGAGCTTACACAAGCCGAAATCACAGAGAGCGATATGACCCGTGTAGTCAAGTAGGATGTTTTCGGGTTTCAAATCACTGATGAAACAACTTAGCGATTGACCGGACGCGGTCCCACGGTGACGTACCGATATACAACATTGAACCCATGCAAGTGCTCCAGCGCGCACAGAAGTTCAGCCGCATAGAAGCGACTGCGGTGCTCGGCGAACTTGCCCTCCCGCTGGAGGTGGTAGAACAACTCCCCACCGTTCACTATGCATGATCAGCAAACGACATATACGACAGAATCATGCATGACTCACCAAATGACATGACCAAGTACAGCTTATCCGGCGATTGGAACGAGAACTTGAGCGGGACGATAAACGGGTTGTTCACCAGCGCCAACACGGTCCGCTCCGCAAGAATATGCGTGATCTCGCCAGGCCGTTGCGCGATGTTCGCCTTACGAATGGTCTTGAGGGCGTATATCCGCTGCGTGTCCTTCTTCCGGACCTGCATGACCTTGCCGAAGCTACCTTTGCCAATGACCTTGAGCAGGTCGAACTGCTCTATCGTGAGCGACTCATGCCGCGCCGGTTTGAAATCGATTTTGAGGTGGAACGAGCCGTTCCCGGCCGTGGCCGTGTACCACTGGTCCGCGGACCGCTGCACGAACCCGGGTCGGTGCTGACACATAGCGCAGAGGCATGGCGGCGCTTACCGTGCCATCCAGGGACGGTGATAGGTCTACTCTTGCCATTAAGAGGTCGTTGCCCATGTCGCCCTGGCCGGGCACGCACTGCGCCGTGCGCAGATAGGCGGATACGGCAATGTTGGACGTCCGCGACACGTCGCTGGCAGGATCAGCTCCGTCACGACGGAGGGCGCACACAGCAGGCACGGCGGCACTTACAAATCAGCCTTGTAGTTCCACTGCGGGTTCGCGAGGTCTCCGCCGAGGGCGTCGATGAGCACCTCGTTCTTGTCGAACTCGAGCACGACGTAGGGCAGCCACCAGTATCGCCGCCGTTGCATGCTCTCCCGGTTGCCGGCCCTCGGCGGCGGCTGGGTCGTCAGGGCCTTCTCGATGATGTCTGGAACGGGTGTTGCGTGCGGCAGGCTCAGCCCACGTCCTGACCGTTGTTTCGCTTGAGTGAGTGTCGTGTCAGAGGCTAGAGCGACGCACCTGAGAATATACGAATGGTGAGCAGGCCCTGGCGTAGATTACTCTCCGACGCATCTAGAGGCTTGGGTGTGACGGTACGCGATGGTATGGGTGTTGCAGATCTGGAGATCACCCCGTTTTCCTTCACATCCTTGGGCTCTGCATCATCCCCGTCAGCGAGCGCAGCAGCCACGTCTCCTAGCCACGTACTCTTCGAGCCCAGTTTTGGCCAGGACATGGTCGCGACTGTCGATATCAGAGATGGGCGCTGCCGGCGTCGAGGCGGTAGTACTCTAAATAGTGGGCGCTCTCGGGCACCGCTGGTTGACTGTGAGAGCCGTGCGTGATCTTATCGGTCCCGTGGTATCGTAAACAGTCGTACGGGGGAGAAAAGGTGGACTTGTGAAGAGCGAGGACCGGCACGAGGACACATGCGCACTCCGTTCAGTCTAAGCAAGATATAGGGGTGGACCCGCGCGCACTCACCGAGAGCTTTCTACACCGCCAACTTCAGATGACCTGGGCCAGAGGTGGACGGCCCACGTGAAGTCAGCTAGCCGGTCCACCTGTGCCAGCACTGGTATCAGATGGGATCCACAGCAGTGGCGCGAGACGGGTTGAGGCTGACGACGTGTGGCCTACAGCTCGCTTCAATGTGGTACACAGATCGACAACCAACTGTATATACACAGACAACCTCTATGCACGTGGTGAACCAAAAATCGGGCTGCCGAGCAGATGTACGCCACGTCATCCGACCTACTGGCAGCCAGCTCGCAACTTCCCTCAGAGACTGCGTTTTGAAGCTCATACCTCCTCCCGTTCCTGAGCTGTAGTGCTCCGTGTTAATACACGTCCATGTTGGGGGACTTCGCTGACCTTGGATGGTGGCTATGTGGTCCTCGAGCTGTTTGCTCCATGGTTATCCATGTCATTGTTATGGGGGACACGGCTGGCCAACACTTCCTCTCTCCGAGCATTCTGTAGCCAGTACTTCACTCTTACCTAACATCCACACACTCAAGGTGAGTACACTGCAGCTTTGGGACGAACCAAATGCTAATCGGCCCGGGGCTTGGTCTTTGCAGCGGTTTACGGGTTAACAGCAAATAGTGAGTACACAAACTTGAAGGAACAAGAACCGTGACGGAACAGCGACCACACGACGCACCTGTCTATACGTGAACCACCGCTCGGTGAGCAAGTCGAATGTTGAGTGGTGTCCGCTGCTGATGCCGCTACGATGGCAGCCGGCCCTCAGATCTCAAAGCTCTGGGCCTCTGGCGTTGGCCCCGGGCCTTGAAGCCTGCCTCATACGGTCATACCTGCCCACGTTTGACACCGTCGTCCGGTGCGCGCATCATACGCCCATTGGATACACTTACTGGGTTGGACAGAGCTGGTTGCCGAGTGTAGCCTTGCATGGCCAGCACTCTTCGACTTGTTCAAGCTGAGAAAGTTGAGGTTGTGACCGGGTCCTGGGTCAGAAGGTGAGTAGTGGGTACTGTCACGGTCAGAGCAGGCAGACATTGACTGACCCGTACAACAAGAAGGCCGTACCATCACGTAAACGGAGCACGCTTCTCGACGCTCTCACCGTGTCTTGTCCAGCCTTGGTGTGATTTATCCAACGTTCATGCTGTTGCCACAATGCGAAACTGATACCTATTTGCTCGCGACAGGTGGCGCGTCGAAGGAAATGGCGTAACCGCCTTTGTTTCGTGGTATTAGCAATGATACATGTTCTCGATGTATGCACATAGCATAGGGATGAAGTCAGTCTGAGAGCTGCCATGATGTGAATATATTCTTGCCTGTATTGCACGGATGCGACGTACACGACGTGGGCCAACAAGCACAGGAGAGAATAAAGAATAAAATACATATTTATTCCATACGCTGGGCCTAGTGCGCTGCCCACCCGAAGCCAGCCTGGCGTCGACGTGGGTACATAAAGATATGGATATGAATCGGTCCCATTCCCTTCCACAGAAGCGTTCATCTGTGGTCCATCTATGTACAGCTGGGTCACCGCGATGGGACACGTTGGTGATCGATCTGGCTACGGGCTGGGTGGAAGATGGCGGTGTACGCGGCAGGCAGTGTCAGTGCCAGTCAGATTTACTTCGTGGTACCTCTCTCCACTATTCGAGTGATCCTTCAGACGCAACGAAGGGAGGACCAAGTCCCGCAAGACAAAGGAGGAAGATAGTAGCAGAAGATCAAGCCGCGTCACCATAGCACAGCCATAGCATTGCAAGATCATAAGCCGCCGGTAACTCTGAGGATACCACTACTATGTAAGTATTATGTAGGGTATCATTCAGTGCTACTACTAACGTGGCATAGTGGCATGTGATTCTTCACAGCACGCATCCAAGAGATTGTCTACCTACATACTAGAGAAATCGTGACCGTAGAAGCCGACGTTCAGTGTCGATAGGTATGAATTGTGTCCGACATCTAACACAGTCCTGTTACTCAAGTCCTGTCGACATGTCAAATCGATACATTGACTGGAGTCGGAGGCTATATTGAAACCAAAGCATGAAGGCTACTCCGGGTTTTGCCTCGTTGAGAAGAGCCGCTAGTCTCGGTAGACAGGTAGCTGCTAAAACTGAGTGTCTGATCGAATCGAGTGGTATTCAGCCTATGGATGGACAGTCACCAAGTCCGACGCACGTTCACACACAAGTTGCCCTTGTCACGACCGTTCACTTGGACCCGCTGTTGGACCCCACTCCTATCACTCGCCAAATGACGTTCCCCACCACGTCCACTCCATCATTCCTAAGGGCAGTTCGCCTCTTCCCATCTTCTGCGATGTCTGCCCCAATGACCCCGGTGCCCTGCCGCGCATCCAGCACCTTCGTTACGATACGGTCAGTGAACTCGGGGTGGCCTTGCACGGTGAAGATCTGCACGTCGTCGGGACCGAAGTCGCCCAATTTAGCGGAGTCCCGTAAGCGGATCATGCCTTGGTTGGGGCAGATGGGGGTGGAGCCGAGAAGGTGGAAGGAAGGTGGGACAGAGGGTACGTGATCTCGATGCATCTGATGGATGTTCTGCACAGACCGACAGAAGACACCGGTCAATACCGCGGTCAAACACGGATGGATGACGATGTGACGCACCAGGGTGGCCGTACCAAAGAGCCTCTTGCCGATATCAGTGAGCTGAAGCTCTACTATACTGACCTCCCAGCTGCTGTTGGGTACACACTCGCCGCCGAGTGCGCGTCCTACGATCTGATGGCCAAAGCAGATACCTAGTCCAGTACATCAGCTTGCGTGAATTTACAGCACTTCAAAAAAGGAGACACACCGATCAGCTTGATGTACGGCTTGTTTGTGCCAACATCGCGAATGTAGTCAACGAGGCGGTTGATCCATTCCAAATTCTCGTACGCCGATGCTGCAGAGCCTGTCATGATGATGGCTCGGTAGTCATTGATGTTCTCCGGGTAGCGCTGTTCTTCACGAACATCATATGGGTCGAGCACGTAGTCCACCGCTGCATCTCCAGGTAATGATTTACGCAGAAGTGCGTCGAAGATCGCCGTGTAATCCCCGTCCGTGGCTTGTACGGAAGCAATAGGTTTGTCGCACAAGAACAGAGCGATGCGGATGGTTGACGAAGATGCCATTGTGCGATGCAAGGGTGATGGTGTTGTAGATCCAAGGGTCGGCTGTCTGCGTTGAGGATGAGGGTGTTCTGCCAAGGTCCAGGAGATCATATGTACGTGCCCTGACTCAGGACTCGGGAAGCTATCGCAGTCCGCGAGTCGGTGGCGCCATATCACATATGTAACGCAATTCCTCCCAGCAAGAGGAGTCCACTATATGAAAAGGCCATGGCGACAGTTACATATCGCAGCTAGTAAGACAGCGTTCTTAGACGAGTAATCCCACAGTGGTCGCGAAACGAGTTCACTGAGTGATGACGGTCGTGGTTGTAGGAGTTTGCCGCCCGATGATTCGGATGAAAGCGTCGAGGGTCGTACAGCGCTTCACTCCTACTCTGATTTCCACCACCCGCAATATGTCCATCGTGTTCTACGGCCTTGTACGCGGCGAAGAAATAGACGACGCGCACAACATCGAGGAGGAAGGTACACTTACCTTCCGACTATAGTGGTCGGCCTTGTATCCACCACCCTTGCAGGTTACCCAGCGGACGAAGCAGCGAGCTTGGATGCTTTCAAGTGAGTGACTATATACCCCGCAACTGTCCAGTACTACGATCCTAGTCGTAGGTACCGTCAGACCCATGCCCCTGACCTCTTCCTGGGTGCATACATTCCAGAAGGGACAGGCCGCAAGGTCATCGGCTATGTTTGTGCGACGCTCTCGCCGGCCAAGACACTCACGCACGAATCGATGGCCACGCACGTCCCCGGATCCACATCCGTCTGCATCCATTCCGTCTGTGTCGCGGCCTCGCACCGGAGGCAAGGTATCGCAGTCGGACTCCTCAAGGAATACATCGCCCGCCTCGAACACGCAGGGACGTACGAGCGCGTCCTCCTCATCACCCACGACCACCTCCGGGGGCTATACGAAAAGGCCGGCTTCGAGTGGTTGGGCCCAAGCGCAGTCCGCCACGGTGCGAAGCCGTGGTTCGAGATGAAGCGCGAGCTGCGAGCGCAGCCCGCACCATCGACTTCTGATACAGTTGCGCCACCAAGCGTGCCAGCGGGCCTCTGGGAGGCCCTCCAACGCTCTGCAACGTCCCGCAACCGTCCCGCCGGCCGTGCATTCGCGGCGTTCCCCAATGGCGCGCAGGACCTCATTGTAGACGACGGTAAGGGTGTATTGCGGAATAAGTACGACCTCTTGTGTCCCCGGGAAGGCTGCGGGAGCGTCATCCTCAAGAACGGCGTCGGGTCACTGGTGGAGAGAGCGAGTGTGCTGATGGAGCCACCTGCGCACACGGCTGCGAGTCTCCTGCCCCCGCTGCCTGCGCCGCCCGGAACGATGAACTGGTGGCTCGTCAGACCGAACGCGATGGCATTCGAGAACATCGGGTTCTCGAAGGGTGTTGTGGCTGACGGTGAGATTCAACAGCCCGCGCATGATCTTTGGCTAAATCCGCTTCACACTGTCCAGGAAAACGATTAAAACTGTTGAGTTGCGCGGACTGTGATCTCGGGCCGCTGGGCTGGTGTGAGGAAGGCGGCAATGAGTTCTGGTTGGCGTGTAGTCGTGTCAGTTACCGGGAGTAAAGGTGAAACAAGCAAAGCCATAGGACGTGGAGTACTAGAAGCAAGACGAGAGATATGCAGCAATGGTTATAGGTCCAGATCACTAAGACACTTGGCTAGTTGCAATACGTACGGGATAAGCATGCAGATGCCGTCTTACATATTGAATTATGGATACGCGATGGATAGCCAAAATGAAAAGAGGTACATATGTCATGTCTTGGTGTTATTAAAGCTGATGAGCTAGTTTGCCAGCCATCCAGGGCCTTTAATTTGCAAGGACCGGCAGCAAGTGGAGGCTTGCTGCCATCCGCATTTACCAACGGGGGTGAGGTTCGTGGTGTCTTGCCAGATCGAAAAGATGACAGCGTAGCAAGTCCACCAAATCCGAGTAAAGATGCTTAGCGTACAATAGTGTGTAAATGTCCTCCTATATGAAGCGCGGATGGCGGATATTATGCGAACCCGAACCGGTCAAGGCAGATGTCATGTCTTGAAAATGATGATGAGGATGAGCAGGACGAGAATGAGGAGCGCGATCATGACCGTCGAGCCTGCGGCCACGAGTTGTCAACCTCCGTATGATGAGCTTTAACACATAGACACACCGTTTTCCTTCGCTCCTTTTGCCACCCTATCCAAGCTTCGTCTCGCACCACTCAGCCGACTACCCGTATGGTCAAGCTCGTGATCGAGCTCCTCCAACAGGCCGGTGTGTACGTCCAGCTCGTCATTAATCTGGAGGGACAAGTCCCGCTGCCGGTTGATGGACTGGGAGAGGCGGTCGAGGTGGACGTCCTGGTCATTCATCATTTGGTGCTGCATCTGCAGCATCTCCTCTTCCGTGTAGCCCGCTTCGGGATCATCAGTGTAAGGAGTGAACGGCTCAGCATCCACGTCAGAAGGTTGTTGCTTGGTCGCGGGAACGAACGGTGTGCTTGACGACTGAGCAGACTCGACTGAAGATGTTGAGGGGGACGTGCTGACAATGCTCTCCGGCTCTTCTAGCCTGTAGCATCCCTGAGCTCAACCACGCAACCGCAACACTCCAACAAGGATACCCACTTCTGAATGCCCGCAGCCTCGCCGTCCGGCCCCAGCATGGTCCGCATCCTCTCATACTGACTTCGCAGCAGATTGACGGCTTCCGGCCTCTCCTCCTTCTCCTGGAGGTCAAGCACACCTGCGCGCAGCTGCTGCATATTTCGTGTGATCTGGGGGATATGGAGTGAGGACGCGCTCGGGTTCGAGAGCGTCTGTAACCGCTGCCTCTCTAGGAGTAGTGACAGAGTCTGTGTTGATAGTGAGGTGAGACGTGCTAATGAAGCCATGTGTGAACTGAGAAGGTAAAGCGGGAGGGGACTGAGGAGTTGGAGTGAGAAGGTGTTGTTCTGTTTCGCGCCAACGCCTGCGGAGGCCGTGAAGTACGGAGTTCCTAATTAGGCAAGTCCTGAAGAACGTCTCCAATGCCCCGGCCTTGTTACAGGCCGGGATGCTCGAGGGCCCCGGACCTCCCCGGACGAGGGGCATAGTCGCACAATTTGGAGCCATGAGTATCAAGGGAGTGTCCCCTCAATTCTCTCAGCATAACCGAAGACTTTGCATCAGAAAGCCAATACATCTGCCACATCCCACTAGTAGCCACCTTCCCCGGAGGTGGAAACTGAACGTACTGAACAGGCACCCCTACATCTTATTGAATACTGATGCCTTCGGTTTGAACTCAGGAGCTGGAAGGAGTGAACTTGATATACTCAACTCAGACCCAGAGGGCACGAAACATTGAATGGTGAATTGCGGAATACAGACCGGATTTCGTGGCTGATGAGGAGGCTATTCTTCGTCGCCCAAGCTGAATTGGGATGCGGTCAATATTGTACACAGAGCGCCGGGTTAGATCAGACAGCAGTACGCCATGAACAGAAATCTATAGGCAGATCACTTGCACTCAACGCACACCGCTTGAGTTGACCTCACGAAGGGCGCCGCCGCGTGGTACAGAGCTGCGAGACCGACATCCCAGACTGCAACGATTCACCTGCCGCTGTGCATTCCTTTTTGAACCTCCTGAAAGCTTTGACCCCGACCGACACCGTCAAATTCTGCGGACAACCCGCGTTGAGCTACAGCTGAGCGCAAGAACACTAGCGACACGCACCTTCAACCTCAGGAACGGATCGTGTACACACAACGGTGGGCCCAGAATGCCCGCTAGTTCTGCGGGCGTCGCTAGTTCGGGTGTCTTGGATGGCGTGACTTCCGCAGGGAGCTTGATCCCGAACCCATACTCATGGCAGTCCTCCAGGTTCGCAAATTGCGGATTATCGGGAGAATGCCGGCGCGCGAGCTCCCTCTTCGCGATTATCCCACCATCCCGTATGCTAATTGCCATGCTATAGTCGTGTTCTGAGGCCCAATATCTCGAGCGTATCAGCCGAATATGGGGCAAAGCTACGTTTGTCGAGAACTCACTTGAACCAGTCTATCAACGCTTCTTTGATGGGAGGGATGTTCCGAGTGGGCTGCCATCCCTCGCATGCCACCAGGCGAGCGTCGCATTTGGCCCATGTCACCGTCTTCGTGACCCTTGTGATTTTGCGGAACCAGACACTGTGTTCATCATCGGGCCATACGCCGTCGTATCCTTCTTGAAGATTCGGGAGCAGTCCGCGTATCTATGTAGGAGATGATAAGCAGATGTCACAGGCTAACTGACAGTGGCTTTACCTGGAGGAAAGCGATTGTCATAAGGGCATACGCAAAGCTGCTTGGGGTCGCGGGTGTCGCTGATGGTTCATTCAGCCCATGCTTCCTTGCCCAGTACTTGATGACATAGAGCATGGGACGCAGAAGTGGCGAGAGATCGCAGTAGCGGTTGAGAAGTGCAGTATTGATGACACCGAGACGGTCGTTCACGTTAAGGTCACAGTGCAAGCCCGAGGCGACGTCAGTGAACTTGACTACACGCGTATGTCAAGTGCACGACGATCACCTCGGATCAAAATTGACTGACCGATGGGAACCATAGCGTTGGGCACGGATTCGATTTTGGTGAACATGGGAATCGTCTTGTTCTTCATTGATCGCACCTGAGCCAGCGCAGCAGCGACGGCACTGGTGACGGTGAGCGATATTCTTGTCGTCTCACTATCAGCTCACCTGATGTCGTAGGGTCCTGTGTCATGCACATCAGCAGTCAGTCACTCATAGTGCGCTGGAACGAACCATAGGGACGAATCGGAGCCCCAGGTTCGGGTCCTCGAGGCTTCAAGGAGTCCTTCAGAACCATGAGGATTGGTTTGTTCGAGGAAGGGAGACGTGTCGCCCTACCAGCAATACCATGTCTAGGTCACTGTTGGCACTGTCCGTGCCATATACAGTGCTTCCGAAGAGCTCTGCGTTATATCGTTTGCCGAACGACCCTTGCAATGCCAAATTTACCCTCCGCACAACATCTGCTCGTGCCTTGAGCACCTTCTGCGGTACACTAGGTATCTTCGGACTCATCAATACGCCTTGGGACAGTCAACTGAGGGTACCGACAGTGAAGTCCTCTTCTGTCGCATTGTCGGTTGCGGACGCGGAGCTAAATCGGCGGACAGCAAAAAATCTCTGCTCCGGGCACGCTTGTTCATGTCGGGAATAGGATCGCATGGTTGTCGCGTTGGGTCGCCTGGAATGAAGTGCGACGGAAGACGCATCCAGTACGCGTACAGCAGCACAGTGAGCATTTGACCGGGTGCTACGTGTACCGGGCGTGCCACACGGGCGTGTAGAATTGTAGTCGCGAAGTACAACTGATCTCCAAGTCAGGAAGGATCTAAGTCGCTCCTGTGTGAGGTGATACGCGTTAGTAGGAGCTCTGAGCGCAAGAGCTTCAAGTGGATACTTTACCATTGGTCTCCTTCTCGTTCCAAGCCTTATGCAGAGGGCCGGTAGAGCGTGGTCTGTCCTCGCCTTCTGGGATGGGGCCGTTGCCAGTTCACGCCGGATACTAGGTATCATATGCGTTTGAATGAGCCTGCCGACATGGTGCATGTACGTACAGCCCCCAAGTGATATGTGTGCCTGTCTAGATGCGATGTCTCAAGAACAAGTAGCCAGAGAGCAGGCTTCGCGTAGTCTTCCCTAGGCAGACTCTAAATACGACCTTGGTGAGGGGAAGGAGGGCGGTCGAGGCTGAACGCAGCTTGGCACAATATAGTATGTGGTGGTAGTGGGCTAAACACAGTGGTAGTACTGGCGTCAATGGCGCGATAAGGGTGCGATGTTATATGAATAACAACGGATTGTTACTTAGTCAGTAAACCTTGTTGACTGAGTGTGGGCGCCTAAAAATCCTGCTCTTCCTCCGCCACTACCCTCGCCGCGAACTCACATTATCAGGTTTCCTGTTTCTTGGCCGTAACTCACAATGACCCAACAACGCACCACTCTTTGGGAGGCTGAGCTGGAGGAGGATTTACAAGATGTCGATGTCAACCTCGCCATCGGAACTTATGGTCAGAATGGCTTGTACGATGATGGTGAGCGACAAGTCTGTGAAGCAGCGGGTGGTCATTGAATGCGATTCTAGCACAGTCTCGCATAAATGAGGCGACCCTCATTGCCGCTCAACAACAAATGGCTCAAGCTGCTTTCTCCCAGGTTCCCGATGTAGTCAAGCGAGTGAGTGCTTGCCAAACGCTCACTATGCAGAAACTGAAGCCGTACAGTTCATCGTACACTTCCACCAAGCTGTCCTGGACAATAATCTTGCAGAAATCACTGTTGCGTATGAGAGCGGCTGGAACAGGCTGACGGAGAAGTTCTACGCGAAGACCGAATGGCCGGAGGCTGAGGTGATAGCACCGCTGGTGAACGATGGTGAGGTCGCCCCCTCTTCGTGAAAATCGGCGCTGTAACTCTTCAATAGACCAGATATTCTTGATTTTGTACCGCGAACTCTACTATCGCCATGTGTATTCGCGGTTGCAGCCCGACATCGACGATCGCTTCCACTCGTACGAGAACAGCTGCGAGCTGTTCAATTACTTGTTGAGTGAGTATTAGTCGTTGACAGCGAGGGTCTGTTATTCACCACCTTCGCCGCTCAACTAGACTCGGATGGCCCCGTGGCTTTGGAACTCCCTGAGCAGTGGCTCTGGGATATCATTGACGAGTTCATCTACCAATACCAGTCGTTCTGCGTTTGGCGATCAAAGGTAAAGTCGAAGACGGACGAAGAGATCGTTCTGCTCTCCGAGGAGAGCCAGGTGTGGAGCTCATACAGTGTTTTGAACGTACTGTATTCACTCATCCAAAAATCAAAAATCAACGAGCACATCATTGCGCTCCAGGAAGGCAAGTCGGCTGAGGAAATTACGTACGTAGTATCCGCTTGGAACAGCAGGCTATTATTCATTTCTCTCTTCTAGGGAGATTGTGGGCGAGTACGGTGCACGACCGTTGTACCGGATGCTCGGTTACTTCAGCATAATCGGGCTGCTGCGCGTCCACACCTTACTTGGTGACTTCACCCTCGCGCTCAAAGTCATGGAGAACGTCGAACTAAGCCAAAAGGTATACTCAATTTTGCTACACCCGATGTCTACCTATGTGCTGACTGTCTGCAGTCGACGTTCATGCGAGTGACAGCTTGCCACGTCACCACATTCTACTATGTTGGCTTCTGCTACATCATGCTTCGGCGGTATCCAGATGCCATCCGGACGTTCGTTAACATCCTGAACTTCATTCTCCGGATGCGGCAATATCATACCCGCAGCTACCAGTATGACCAGGTATGTGACCGGTGGTCAGCTAGCCTCAGCAGGGTGCGGGTCTCATCGTATCATCCTAGATCAACAAGACTGCGGACCGGATGTACGCGCTTCTCGCGATGTGTAGCGCCCTGTCGCCCATGCGCGTTGATGACAACATCTCTAACACTGTGAAGGAGAGATATGGCGAGCAGTTCACGAAGATGTCGCGAGGGTAAGTCATATACGCAGCACCCTTCCAGTCATGATCTCACTTCACTAGCGAGGAGGGTCTCCCCGCATTCGAAGAGCTTTTCCTGTATGCCTGCCCGAAGTTCATTTCCGCCAACGCGCCGCCGTACGAAGAGGGTGACCAGCTCGCGTTGTACATGGAGGACCCGCCCATCGAGCCTGCTCAGAGGCATCTCTCCCTCTTCCTTTCCGAGGTTCGTGCCCAGGCGCCGGTCCCGACATTACGCAGCTTCTTGAAGCTGTACGCATCGCTGGACGCAGCAAAGCTTGCGAACTTCCTCGACGCAGATGAAGAGGAGATGGTCCAGCAGCTGATGATCATGAAGCAGACGAGCCGTAGCGTCAGCAGATTCGATACAGAGCACGACAAAGGCCTATTGGACGGCCAGATGGCATCAACGAGCGACCTGGACTTCGTAATCGACGAGGTAAGTCCGGATAGTTTGCGCAGGAATGATGCAGTCACTCACTGGCTTGCAGAATATGGTTCACATCGCCGAATCGACACTCGGCAGAAAATACGCGGGCTGGTTTATCCGGAACACGGAGCACGCCCAACGCGTGTTCGATTCTCTCCGCAATAGCCCACTGCCCATCCCTCCGAAAATCAACGCACCCACAAGCAAGGCTGCCCCGGAGCCTGCTTCAGCGGCGCCTCGCACTGGTGGACGAAGCGTCGCATGGGGTGGTGTCAAGGCTTGAGCACGTAGAGAATGTAACTGCTTGTGTGTCCCTGTTGCTGAGGTTGTAGCCTTATTCAATATGCATGCCCGTACTGTTGTACGATCCAGAGGATTTTGCGCGTCTCACGACACGCTTCCAAGCATACTCCATGTTCAAAGGGTCCAGAGGCTGTGGATTGAGCAGAGATCAGAGGTACGCTCGACAACTTGAGTTCTTCGAGGCAGGATTTCCGCAAGACTCACTATTACTGCACATATACCTACGCTTGGTGCTACAGTATCCGGTCCATATGAGAGGAACGAGAAACGTATGCTGAGATGAAGAACAACATCGGGACTTGTTCGGAGCCAGCCACTTCCCCCCTTCGAGTCTCAGTCGTCGCCCATAAGCGGCCTTGTCAAGAGCCTGAGAATCCACTCCTCCAGCCTCGACTCGTTATCCCGCAGCTCGTCAAACTTGCTGTCGAGCTTCTCCGCGGTGCTGTGCACCACGTCCTGGATCGACCCATCGTTACGCAGGGCATCTAGGAACGCCTCCGCCGCAGGGTCATCTCCGATCTGGCTGACGCAGAACATGACGGAGGTCGGGTCGTACTTATTGCTGTCGAGTGTCGAGCGGCACTCGACGACGGCATCTTTGAACGTCGACTGGGGCTCGTTCGTCGGCGCTCCGTCCGTGATGACGCAGACGAGGTACGGCCGCCTGAACGGGTTCTTCGTGTCCGCGAGCCGGTCGTAGACGAACGGCTTCAGGATGTCGTCCTTGAGCGTCGTGCCGATCTTCGTCCCGCCGCGCGGCGAGACGGTCTGGAGGGTCTGGTCGATCTCGTCCGAGGTCATGTTCGATTTCGTGATGCGCGAGTTGATGAAGCGCAGCTCGACGCCGAAGTCGTCGGGCACGATCTTCGTCGCGATGCGGGCGATGCGCGAGACGAGGTCGCGCTGCTTCAAGTACCGATCGTCGGTGGCCATAGAACCGCTGTCGTCGCAGTAGATGATCGGGTGGTAGAGGGAAAGGGTGATCAGGTTCTTTAGGTTCTCCGGCTTGCCCAGTGGGTCCGATGACTCCCGCAGCTTTGCTGCACGTCCAGCGAGATCCTGGATAAAGGGATCATCGCGCGGGAAGAATTTGCTGAGACCGGTCTCGGTGACGTAGTCGGTGAGGACGTTTTGGAACTCTTTGACGGTACGGGGCTGGAGAAAATCGTCATTAGATGACTCCTCAATGTCGTTGACGGACATACCTCTGCTGTTGGGGCGTCAGGACCCGAAGGAGGATCTGGTCCTTTCTAAACACATTCAAACCATTGAGCTTCTCGTGGCCGCGGCATGCAACTGGGCTAGCAGCATACCTGTGACGGTGTTCCCGTAGACTCATCGAACTTCTCGTTAAACTCCTTTGCAACTTTAGGAGATAACATGTCCTATTCCAACGGTAAGTCAGCCACGCTCAGAGACAATCATCGCCTGGATAGGAGGCTACCTTGGCTACTTCCTGCGGAAACAGAGTTAGAGACGCGCGGACAATATGGAGTCCAAATTGACATACTTTAACCCCCGCAGTATCACGCTTGCCGGTGAAGTTGAAAATCTTTCCAATGACGCCCTTCACCGCGCTCTTGATCATGCCAACGTTGATGTACGATACGACGAACAGAACGGTTGAGACGAGGTAATCGATGAAGCCATTCCTGTTCGCCTTCCGCTTGTCCGCGGGCAAGAGCTCCTGCTCCATACCGACTTCCTTCGCGATGGAGCGCGCAGTCTGGCCCTTGCCATTCTGCATGTCCAGCGACGCATTGCGGTCGACGAGGACGTGAACGAGATCCTTATCGCGAAGCTGCCTCAAGGCAACCATGATCGCCGTGCTCTTGTCATCCTGAGGGAACTGCGCGTCGATGCTCGCGCCCGCATCGAGAAGTGCCCTGGCGATCTCGGCCCTGTACTTGGGCGGGGAACGTGCACACACGTAGAAGAGCGCAGTGCGGCCGTTCCCGTCAGCTGCGTTGACGTCAACCTTGGGGGAGGTGTTCTTGAGCAGCAGGCGAACAACGTCCAGGTGGCCACCCCAACACGCCCCCGCTAACGGAGTGACGTTCTTATTACCGCCAGGCGAATTGAGTAAGGTCGCAGCAGAGGGGCCGGCATCCTTGAGGTACTTCTCGAGGAGCGTGGTCGTCAGAGCTCCGCTGAATGCGTCGTCGTGGAGAGACATGGCGTCGCGGAGTTGGAGCTATGTGGGAGAGGGTGACTGCGTGAAATCTGAGTGTGATACTGGAGGGCAACGGCCGTCCATATACCTCACCAGAAATCTGTGTGGCTGCCGAATCAACATGACGGCGCCAAGCCATTCCGCGGAGTGCCTCCCAAGCGCAGCACTGGCTACCGCGCAAAAGACTTGGTCGCGCCGGCGAGCGAGGAATCCGAGAATCAATTAGGTTAGATCAAGGTTGGGTGGCGTTCAAGTTGAAAGATGTTATGAACCCTGAACAGCATAGTCACAGCGTCGCGGAAGCAGAAGGGGCCCAATCCGCCACAAGTTATGTCTTTGAATTTACCATGACCTACGATGGGCAGTCATCCCGCGGGGTTTCCTAAATATTCTCCGAGGCCATGAGTTCACGGAAGACCCAGAGTAGGAATTCAAACTCACCCTTTCCTCGCGGGCCTGAGATCGTTGTTCACGCCAGCGACTGGTCGCACGCTAGTCCGCAAAGGGTCGCGGCTGTACGACGTAAAGTAATGCCACGCTGGTACTGATTCGGTCATATTCTGATCCGCTGTACAGATCTATGCTGTACCGGATGAATGGAAGCTTGCAATTGTGCTTGGTCCGTGGGCGTGATTCGAATCTGCACGTGTGACTGTAACTGTCAGCTGGGTTGTGCAATCGAGTAAACGGCCAAAGGTAGGTTAGCAGGGAGATGGCTAAGTCGGTCCGAGTCTGTACATGTACTGTGTTGCAAGGTCACAATCCGAAGGGTCATGCTAGTCTAGAGATGCACAGAGTATGCCAGCACGATAAGTAGCAAGTTCCTTGATATGTGAAGTGGTACATCACAAGTCTGTTGAAAGGCTAGACATGCCTGCTGACTTTCTCGTCAATCCCGTCCGAGCGCCCTAACCATGGTGGGAGCTTGGCAGATCTCGATCAGTTTTCGCCGGACAACCAATTTGATATAAGAAGTGCTGGTACCGCATCAGCGATCGTGATTCCTGAGGAGCATCCCACTGGTTCATCCGCCTGTTGTACCGTGCCTGGCCAGCGGGGGTAATATGGCGGCCCGCGGGACGACTCTTCTAGGCTGTCCATTCGTTGGGCGTTACAACACCTAGGATTCCCCGTTTGCTGAATTTTCATGGCTAGTGTTATAATTGAGCTGTGCAACTGCGTGGCATGATCGTGTGATTGCGTGAAGACTGGTTGCATGTATTGTCGATGATTTACATGGAACGTTCATTCCTCTGCATTAGCAAACCAACTCAGCGCTCTACGTCGATCGCGCCACCGATAATGACATACCTGCGCGGCACACGAGTAGTAGGACTCACGGATATAGTTCCCATTCTTGGCTGGCTTCCACCGTACTAGTCCGCGGAAGCAGCCGGCGCAGTTTCTCTATGTCACAAGGACAATAGAAGCATACCGTCTACAGCGACATCAAAGTCTAGAGTGTCACTGCACGCACACCTGGGACGGCAGGACGCGTTAGATAAAAAGGCGATAGTAGTCTCCCACTCACCAGCAACCCGCCTACCCTTGTATCGCACAGACCAGTACCCACTCCTACCATTTTTACCCCTTCGGCAACTGCGCACCATGTCACAGATGAAAGACATCGCTCGTGGTCTCTCTGCCAACGGAGCCGCAGCCGGTCCCACTACCAAGGGCCACTACCTCCTCTACACCGACACCGGCAAGCTCGTCGTCAAGCTCTGGACCGGTGAGACGTTCAGCGACGAGCAGCTCGTCTCCAGCTCAGTCCGCCGTGGCTCCACCGCCGGTTACGTCACCCTCGCTAGCAACAAATCCCTCGCCGTCGCCATTACCTCCGACTCGAAGCTCGCAGTATTCCAGTATGACGAGGAAGAGGAAGAATGGACGCAAGACTCGACGCTCCCCGCTGTTGCCGTGCACCCCTCCGGCAAGCTCGCCGCGACGCTCTGGCAAGAGCGTGTCCTCGTCGTCGTCCAGGCCGCCGGGGGCGAGCTCCTCCACCTCTCCAAGCCCGCCTCCGGCGGCGCGTGGGCGTCCAGCCAGCTCACCACCGCCGTGAAGCCACTCGCGGGTACCGCGCTCAGCTTCTCGCACCCAGGCGGCAACGTGTTCTACGTCTCCAGCACGGACCAGAAGATACACGGTCTCAGCGCGTCCGCGAGCTGGGCGGACAGCGCCCTGACGAGTGCGCAGGTCGGGACGCTGAAGCAGCTCTTCGTCGTCGCGGGCGGGTCGGGTGGCGACGCGTCGGACGCGTACGGCCTGACCGAGGACAACGCTGTCCTGCACGTCCCCGCTGTCGGCGACAAGGTCGTCATCGGCGACATCCAGGCGGACGGCACGTTCGTGTCCAAGGTCAAGGCGGAGTACTGCTGCCCGTACCCCTACGGTGGCGGCAACACGAACACGAACACGACGTGCATCATCGCCTGAAGACGACGTGTCGCGCTTCTTACGCTGTACGTTGGCCTCTACTCAGTGATGACTTCCAAAGATGTTAATCCGCGTACCTCCTTACCAGTGTCATCGCAACCACTGTACTATGTAGTGTGATGATCCTCGATAATCATGATGTATCGGCGAGTCCGACGCTGCTCAGAGTTCGTGGTTGAGTCACTGTACAATAGAAACGATCGCATCGCCTTCACCATTTTGCAAGTTGCGTGCACGGGGTCAGTGTCCGGCTAAGTGAATAGAGGTGAATGAGGTGAATGGCTTATTCAATATTGTGAAGAAAGGAAGAAAGTAACCACCCAAGGATCACCGTGAGAGAGTTGTGCGCGCCAGCGACGGCCCATTCCGAGTGGCGTGGCATATTATTGAACATACTTGTTCGGGTTATGATTGAATCTCAGTCAGCCAGTAGTACTAGTACGCTCCGGGGCCGTGTATACACTATGCCATAGGTGTCATGACACGATGAGTCCAATTGGTAGTTATTTTAGAGTCCTTGCGCTGGCCCCCGCAGGCTGCAAAGGCTGTGCGACGGCGGAGAGCAGATGTTGAGATGACCAAATACAGTCAAATAAACCCCAGTCACCATTGATGCCAATGATGGCCCGAGTACAGCGTATGCTCCTCAGTTACTTTCAAGTTCGTTGTTACTCAGAACATCAATAATGCCGAGCGTACTATATTTGGCCTAAGATGTCGTGCTCTTGACTCCATGTGTGAGCGGTCAGTACAGCACTGGCAGCTGAATTCACGATCGCGATTGCGCGACTCGCGCTGCGAACATTGGATTCGGTCTGCGCCGTTACAATGGCTCGGGCCGCTGACTGCTGAAAGAGGACGATCTGGCGAGTCACTTCACCGGGCTCGCTCCAGGTTCCTTTCGAAGATGCTCATGCCGCGAGCGGCGTGATGGCTGTGATCTCGCGGGAACTTGAGTTGCTGTGAGGCAACTTGTTGGTTGCCCTGAGATTCGTCTACCATGATGGTCGGCGCGGCAAGCACTGGCGCCCGATTGAGAAAATGCAATACAATCGTTGAGGTTTGACATTATGTCCCTGAGGCATACGAGGTAGTGCATCCTCGAAAGGAACCCGGAGCGCGCCCGGTGAAGTGACTCGCCGGATCGTCCTCATCCAGCAGTCAGCGGCCAGGACCATGACGGCACAGACCGATGCAGCCATGGCGCACTCGTACCCTGATGTTGGCCATTGACAGAATGCGGTCAACGATACGCCCCACGCTTCTCCCCCCACCTATCTCCAATGGTTCCGGCCTTAGTTCGCGGGCACGGATTCATTGTGAATTCCTAGCAGGACCGTCACGGCAAGGTCTCAAGAACGAGGAGCTTGTTGCCGCATCTTCGATAAGTCATGTTATAACATAGCTGATCGGATGCTATAAGAAGAGCGGGTGCGCTTGCCTCGAACGGGATGATCCCAGGCTGTCACAATGTCGAACCTCAGAACGTTACAGAACTCCTCGGGAAATGGTTTCAGTAGGATATTCTTTGGTCATGCTGTCACTTGGCGATACAGGCAGGCATAGAGCAATGCAGCGACAGTGGCAGCAGCCCATTGAGAGCGCTCGACGGTCCATTGGAGAACAAGCGGGACATGTGAGCCGTCCTAGAATTGTAGAATTGAGCATCGGAGACTGTCTTAGTAGAACTTGAGGAGTGTGACTTGGAGACGTAACGAATCCAATCAGTGTCCGCCATACTCCGTGAAGAGTGCTTCGTAGCGGCGACATTCACCAGCTGTCATGCAGGTAATGGAAGGCCAGACTTGCGGATATGCCGTTGCACATGCTTTGTCCGCGGACCGGGACTCCTCATGTCCTCAGACGTAACAAGTCAGCCAGAAACACAAGACGGGGGACTGGGTGCTCACCAAGCGCGCCATGGGAGACAAGCGCAACAGGATAAAAGGGCGGCCATGAACGACTAGGTACCAGCAAAGTACCCACTATCGCACCGCACAAGAAGCTCGCACTTACCCTCCCCGCCAATCGTCATCCACTATGTCGCAGATGAAGGACATCGCTCGCGGTCTCTCCGCCAACGGCGCCGCAGCCGGCCCCACCACCAAGGGCCACTACCTCCTCTACACCGACACCGGCAAGCTCGTTGTCAAGCTTTGGACCGGCGAGTCCTTTGGCGACGAGCAGCTCGTCTCCAGCTCTGTCCGCCGTGGCTCCACCGCCGGTTACGTCACCCTCGCCGACAAGAAGTCCCTAGCCGTCGCCATCACCTCGGACTCAAAGCTCGCTGTCTTCCAGTACGATGAAGAAGAGGAGGAGTGGACGGCAGACTCGACGCTCCCTGCCATCGCCGTGCACCCCTCCGGCAAGCTCGCCGCGACGCTCTGGAAGGAGCGCGTCCGTGTCGTCGTCCAAGCCGCCGGGGGCGAGCTCGTCCACCTCTCCAAGCCCGCTGCCGGCGGCGCGTGGGCGTCCAGCCAGCTTACCACCGCCGTGACGCCACTCGCGGGCACCGCGCTCAGCTTCTCGCACCCGGGCGGCGACGTGTTCTACGTCTCCGGCGCCGACCAGAAGATCCACGGCCTGTACGAGTCGGAGAGCTGGGCGGACAGCGTGCTCGCGGGCGCGCAGGTCGGCGCGCTGACGCAGGTGTTCGTTGTGTCCGGCGGGACGAAGGAGACCGTCGAGGCGTACGGCCTGACCCAGGAGAACGCGGTGCTCCACGTCCCCGCTGGGGGTGAGAAGGTCGTCCTCGGAGATATCCAGGCGGACGGCAGCTTCGCCGCGAAGGTGAAGGCGGAATACTGTAACACCAACACCAACACCACTTGCGTGATTGCCTAGTCAGCGCGCGCCCTGAGGATGACGCACTGATTATGAGGTATGTCATCCCCAATCGCGCGTCGCAAACGCAGAAGTGACTCACTGCAAGTCTCGACAGGTTGCCGTATGACCGTGCTACATAAGAGCCTGGGTATTTTGCAATCGCGCTGTACTGTTAGTTGTATGTCTTCGGACGAGATCTCCAATGTGATCTTGCTTTCGCATTGTCTTATGTTTTCCTCGCAGTCCTGTCAATAAGCATGCGTTTGAATCAACGTCCACCGCGCCCCTCAATCGTTAGGGCCTCCCAGCGACCACCCGACCGCGGGTGTAGCCTGACACCGAACCACCCGCCACTGGCACAAGGTTCTCAGAGCAGATAATCCTGCAATATATGCGCCGTCAGTGAGCTTGTAGCTCTAATCCTTACTGCAGTGCTCACCAGTACAATAACTACAGGCGACTCGGACGTGGCACGTATGTGATCAATGACCCCATAGGGGTTTTATGCGTGCAATGTCACCACTCAGGTTGGTTATCCAGATGTGCCACTGAAATTGAACGACGCTCGTAGGCAGGTTTGCTGGCAGTGGAAGTAGATAAGTGTAGTGTGGGAAGACGTCTGGCAACACCGTTAGCGCGCAGTCGGAGTCTGTGATTGTCTGTGTCTCTGTGTCGACGTGCGCAAGCATGAGCAAACAATACCCGCAGCCACTCCGCAAGCGACGGCTCGGACGCTGCGACGTTCACGATCCGACACAATCACCATCCCCTTCCCAAGCTTCCGCGGCTCACGTTGTTTCGCAGGGAAATGTGCCTGACTACAGTGCCGAGGTATAGCCAGCTAGATTCAGCAAACTCATCCAGGCTAGCACGGATCGGTACCGTCACACTGACATGGCAAGGGTCCTCAGCTAGTTGGGACTGACACTCTTCAGGGAAGCGCAAGCTAGTATGATTTCACCCGGCACCGCGGGGTTGTGCGTTGTCTTCGGAAATGCAGCCTGGTATAGGCGCGACGTGGTTGCTGCCCAGATGCGGTGACAACGATACCTGTGAGTAATGTACGGCATGTCTTGATTGCAATGGACTCACGGTGCCACTCCTCTATCAAGGGTACGCGCACAGCGTGGTCCAGGGACTCTACATTGTGCGCTTCATGAACGAAGGCTAGCCGCAATACAGTGGCAGAGTTATGGAAGGCAACGACATAGGTACGCAGTCGCCACGTTCCTGGATTCTGGGCACAGAAGGGTGTGTGATCATGACATGCCTTGTGTTCTTTACTCCATTGCCAACGCTGGTTTCAAGTCCCCATACAATGGGTGCATCGACCCACAGGGCTGATACTTTCCCCGACCTCGCGATGCACCCCTCCGGCAAGCTCGCAGCGGTCCTATGGGAAAAGTGCGTCCATATCGTGTCCAGGGCACGAGCGGCGAGCTCGTCCACGTCTCCAAGCCGGCTTCAGGCGGCGCGTGGGCGGTCGCCCCGCTGCAGGCCGCTATCCAGCCGCTCCCTGGCACCGCGCTCTGGTTCTCGCACCCCGACGGCGGCGACATCTTCTACGTCTCCGCTGCCGACGACTACGTCCACAGCCTCTGCAAGACGACGGGTTGGGCGGACAGCGTCGTGGCGCAGGCGCAGGTCGAGCCGCTGAAGCAGCTGTTCGTCGCGTCGAGCGAGAAGAAGGACTTTTTCGAGGCCTACGCGCTGACGCAGGACGACGCTGTGCTGCATATACCGAGCGGCGGGGAGAAGACGGTCACGGGGAGGGTGAACCCGGACGGAAGCTATGTGTCGGCGACGAAGGCGGAGTGGTCCATCAACATCAACATAGGCTGTGTCATTGCTTGACCTGCGTGCCCGCTATGAAGTGGAACGGGCCGATGGAGGTCGGTGTCGTTGGACTGTCCTCCTGGAGATGCACACTGACATTAATGCCCGTCAGTATCAGGTTAGCTGTGATCTTTCTCAGATAATCATGTTAGTGGACAGGCTTAGGCTACGCCCTCTGGCCTATGAATTTCCGATCAGCTTGTTATGAATTATACGTCCGGTTTTCTCACAAAATGTCTTGGCAAGATCTCCGATCGAAACTCCCCGGTGCCTAGGCAAAGAATCTGAAGATGCTTCCGCCTTGCTTGTGGCCACGCGAGCTAACCGCAACTTATCGTGTACTTACGCAGATCCGAACGCCGGCCACTCTCACGAGTCACGGCGACACCAACGGATCGGCTCGAACTTTTGCATAAACGCCCTAATCCTGCCTCTACCCCGCGGGTACGGCACTCAATATGTAAGAACGTGCCAGTGCCACCGCTAGCCTTGCGGTCGTATTCAGGCTACATTGAATGGGCCCTGAGTATGTTCTAGCGCATTTCTACGTAACATGCACTATCATAGGTGGCGTTCATCCAATGGCATCTTCCATGTGTTCTGTGACGCTGACGAGAGCATTTCGGCAGGCACCATGAGGAGTTATGAGTCACATACGCCAGTGACGCCAACCACTGGGGAGCTCGAACGTCGACCGCGGTGTGGGCGAATGAAGGGAACTTGAAGTCGGCAGTACCCAGTCTCTCAGATGCAGGCGATTGCGCTCAGGTTATAGAAGCGCACATACACCTCCTCCAGTCAAGCCCCTCCACTGATCTTGTGATGGTTCGAAAGCTCTATGTCCCCGACGAGTTGCAGCACCCCTCTTGGACGGGCGAACAGCCAGACAGGATCAAACCCGGCGGTTTGGCCTTCGCCACGCTGCCCACCGAATGGATAGTGCAGATGCAGTTCCAAAGAGGCAGTGAAACCGGAGTAGGCAACGGCTTCTTTGTCAACATCCCCGGCGTGCCCAACTACCACGTCATCCTCACCGCTGGCCACAACCTCATCGGATTAGACGGCACCTTGTCGCAGAACATCACCATCAAGGCGATAGACCCGGCGGATGACTACATCGTGCCCGATGGCGACTCCTATATCTGCAAGTCATACAAGGCGCAGAGAGACAACAACGACCCGAACGACTGGGGCGTCGTCCTGTATCCGCGAGGGAAGCCGAACCTCCTTCCCCCGCGCTTCCGCGACAACAACGCGACACAGGCGGATAAGGATGCGATCGAGAACAGCTTCGGGTTCCGCATCAGCCTCCACCTCGGGCACGCGGAGACGCTGCAGGGCCAGGCGACAGTCTCTGGCTACCGCGACCTATCGAAGCGCGGAGAGCCGGTGTCGTCCAGTGGAGACATCATGTCGGTGTACCCGACCCAGGTTGAGTACAAGCTCAAGACAGAGCGGGGCATTAGCGGGAGCTGCGTGTGGGTCCCGCACCGCACCTTCCCCACCGTGATAGCCATCCAGTGCGTGTCTCCACGTCCTTCGCACCCCTTCGTCCACTCACGCTGCGGGCAGCAACTACGGCCCGAAGACGAAGCACGGCGGGAGCCGCGGCTCGCGCATCACGGTCGACCTTATGCGGGAGGCGTACGGCTTCACGAAGGGCGCCGTGTTCGGGGTGAAGCTCCGCGCGCACGGGATCCCGCGGCAGCTGCGCGAGCTGCCCAAGGGCGGGCTCTACCTGCACTTCCCGCC
>MPVS01000040.1:43315-135859 GCA_001931775.1 Fomitopsis pinicola
GGCGGCGTGCCGATGCACGTCATGGCCGTCGCGACGCCCGCGGGCGAGCGCTACGCGGGGTTCAACCTCGGGCGGGGCGAGGTCGTCTTGCGCGAGCGGATCAGGGACGACTGCCTGTTTGAGTGGTTCAGGGGGAAGCTGACGAAGCAAGGCGAGGAGACGGTGCAGATCAAGGTGTTGAAGGACAAGGACGACGTGGAGGGGAAGGCGAAGGTGCAGGTGCGCGTGCAGGGGACGGCGATCAGGGAGTTTGACGGGGAGGACGCGGAGAGCTCGGAGGTGTCGTTCGTGGACGCGCCGACGGCCGATGCGGTGAGTCCTGGTCTTGGGTAGCGGCACATGTGTCTGACTGATTGACCAAGTGGACGGTATTTGCCCTCGAGAAATAAACGCTGGGCAATGCGCTCGATACGACGAGTGTATGCATGTCACGATCCAATAGGGATGAACTCTCTCGTGGGCGTCGAGGTATCGGACTGCTTCACATCAAGCTGTAGTGTGCATCTCATCCGTGGCCGTCTACACATTCGACCAGCGACGCCGAGAGAAACTACCTAAGCCACCATAGAGTTCCGGTTGCCGGACCGGATCTCCGATGTACTGTAACATCCCAGTCCTCGTATGTGAGGAGCTATGAGGAGTGTGCCATATACTTTTAGCTGCCTCAGCGTACTAGAATCATGGCGATTGTGCTCAGATTCAGAGGCACAATGTGCCCGTAATGTCTTGGCACCACAGCCGAAATCACGCGTTGGTGACCGGCCCTCGTTTGTGTGATTCCCGTACGATGAAGCTGAGGATGCAGTACAATACACATACAAGTTGTGATCAAGCTCAATGCACAGATACTATACAAGGCTTCTTCGGCCGACAGAGAACGGCTGCACTCTGCCTACGCTCAGACGCGTGTGTGCGCGGAGTCCGCAGGTGGCTATAGGCCCGCTCATCAGCCTAGGGGACGACGGATAGAAGAGCGGCACGACGCACCGGAGACTTGATGTCGAGCGCGCTCGCGAGCGAGTTGAACTCGCCGGTCGTGGGGACGGCGGCGCCTGTGCAGACTAGTACGGCGACATCATACGCGGGGCAAGGAGGAGACATCTACTGCATCAGCCTGCGAGGAACGCACGAACGAGAGCGGGAGCGCACGCACTGTCGACGACGCGCTGCTCCGAGATTCCGATCTGCTGGGCGATCTGGGTGTAGGACAATCCTGCGCACGATGGTCAGTGGCCCAGCCGCGATGAAGAGGTCGTGAAGCGACGTAGGGTCGTTGGGAGGAAGTGCATACTACGTACCCTTCTTGTCCTTCGCGGCGGCGAGGGCGGAGCACTGCGGGTTCGGGGCCATGGCTGTGTTCGTGAGTGGTATCGAGCAAGGGTTGTCGTCGGATGCTGGGAGAGCGCAGCCTGAGGGGACTGAGTCTTATATGGCCCCAAGAGCCGCGATGGGGTCTGGAGAGCTCCGAGTCTGCACAATCAGATGATGATCATTGGATAAGTTACATCACTTCATCCGTCTTATCGGGAGGCCCCAGCAGGAGAAACGCCAGATCCGTCGACGTGGATATAGATCCGTTAGGCTTTCCAGGTTATAGTGCTGCCAGTGTTGCCCTCAGGGACGAGTCATGGGGAGCAAGTACTGGCGTACGCCGCGTACGACCTTGAAGCTCGGGGGCGCACAGGACCCAAATCGGCTGATCAACGTGATCAGTGTGAAGCTATTTGGAGGGCATTCTCCTACCCATCCGCAGAGGGAGGTAGAGGTGAAGAGTCCTTGTCGAGAAACGAGAAACAAGATATAATCAGTATTACTAGTAGAGTCTGAGCAGACTACTACATAATCACAGGCTTACACGCTAGCGACCACGTGCAATGGTGTTTAAGCGCCCCATAACATAGGCTTGGATGCCTGAGACTTGAGCGCATATTATTTAGAGGTGATCGGGTACATGTAATCACACTACATCACATTCACTGGTGATTCTCTAAGTCAGTTCAACAGAGTGGTCGGTGGAAAGTGTTTCTATACTCTATTTCAAGTTGTCTTATATAGAGCATCAAACTACAACTCAACGAGCGGAACCACGACGTTCTCCCTACGGAGGGTGCGGTGGTTGTCGATGACCTTCGGCATTATCGGGACGATGCGCGTATCCTGGATCTCCAAGCCCTTGCTGCCAAAGTATCGCCCGCTCTCGAAATTCCAGCAGTCATTTGCGCGCGGCCACATCGCGATCGCCTGGATGTATTGCTGTAGCTGCGGGTCGATGTCCGGCCCAAATGACGGAAGTCGCTTCATTCCGTCGAGGAAGCCCGTCTCTGCATCCTCATGATAGCCGGCGGCCCACTTCAGTGCCTCATCGAGAGTGTAGTCGAACTGGTTCATGACGACGGTGAGAATGTTGTACTGATCGCCGGCGGCTTGCTCCTTGTTGTAGGAAACAAGGTCCTGAGGGAACTTGTGAGCTTGCGCGATAGTTTGGGTGGGGGCACTTACGTTGTCGAGGACGAGCAGGTCAGTACAAATGTTGCAAAGCTCAACGACAGCAGGGTGGTAGTAGGCCTCGTCCGGGATATCAATCGCCAGAACAGCAGGCATGTACGCGGCCTCGGCGCCGATGTTCTTGCGGCGCGTCTCGATGTAGCTCTCCACTGTGCCAAGCCTGTTCATATCGCGGTCGAGCGCTTGGCAGTACACCGCGTTAACGAAGTCAGTGTACGCATCCTCGAAGTGCTTCCGCGCTGTGACAGTGCATGCTTGGGCGCCCCGTGCCCAGAACCTAGGCACAGGCGGTAAGCTGATGACGAGACGAATCGTTAAGAGCATACGTACTGCCGCGCAACCTCTCCAAGGAGGACTTCACCTTCGGGTCGCGGTTTATCTGGATGGTGGATGGCGTCGATGACGATATCGGCCATCTCGCGGACGACACCGGCATCCTCGACATCGGTATACTCATCGAAGAGAAAGGACAAGTTCATGAAGTCGCAGCCGATGCGAAGGTGGTCTGCATAGACCTCACTAAGAAATAGTGGCCGTAGCTATCCGAGTCGACGTTCACGTACCCTTCGGAACGTAAGGATACGCGAGTGCTGCGAGACGCGCTAGAAGACGACCACATGAGTAATGTTGAATATTAGAAACCTTGTAGTACATACTCGGGTCGCCCTTGTCGAATGCGATCTGAGACTGCTCGTTGAATGGCTTGAAGGATTTGAGCCACACATCCGATTCGGCCTTCATCTCCTCATAATGAGGGTTGATAGCTCTTTGCCACGGCCAGTTGTCCATGGTCTTGGGGATATAAAATGTGCCAGTCATGGTGAGATGATTGGACAAGTATGAGCGCAAATAAACAAGAAAGATTGCGAGGGTGGTGTGCGACTGCGCTAGACTACCGTCATTATATCTCTGCTCTGGATAAGCAGAGCGCTCAATACGTCGAGGGGGTGTTTCTGTTAGGTTCGACACAAACCCTCTACGTGAACGTGGAGCAGCGACAGACATAGAATTTCCAATACAGCGACGGAGTGGATCCAGGACCCACACACTCTCCACACATCTAAGCTTTCGCGGCGTGGACGGTCTTAGAGCGAGACTAGTGTGCCTTGACGCTCTCCCAATAACACACCACTGACCTACCAACTCGAACGCGGCTCGGCACGCGAGTGGTGTGCCACCTGCATAGTGGATGGCGTCGACCCAAGCTTTGCTGTTTCGACACGCCCTGCTGAGCGCGCCAGCGTCGGGATGGGGAACGCGAGGTGTGATCGACCGGGTGATGCGTCCGGAAGCTTGAGGAAACCCGGACGGTAGTCTTGGAGCCAGACTAAGAGCTGAAGCAACCGTGATGTATTTTCCTATAGGAGATAGTGTCACTAGTCACTGGACGCAGAGCCTGAGGATAAGAATGCGACGTGTCTTGTTAATGGGGCGTGCCCCGGAGGTCGTTGAACAGTAGTGTATGTCGTTAGCATACTTTCGGCTAATGTAGATCATGTCATGTCAATGAACGCATATACTCGTGAGCTCAACTTCAAGTTTCGAATGCAGGCCACAATTCCTCGACATGAGAGACCATAGGTGCAGTGGCACGCATGACTTGGGTTCGGCTACGGGATGACAAGATGTAAGAGGTGCCTAGCGGGATATTTAGTATGCCAAAATTGGACGTTGAAACATGACCGGTTGACCTACCGCCTCCTCCTCCCATTAATATTGCCCTGAGGCTTCGAAGACAAGCCGGAACAGGGCCCAGGCTGGGATGGGCGCTCACTGAGGCAACCGACTTTCCATCTCGAATTGCACTGGCAGTTTTCGTGTGTTTCAGTCCCGAAGCCAGCCAGCAGGTATATGATCTTATATGATTGAGTATGCCTATTCTGATGTGTAGCAGCTCGTGTAGATGTAGTTGCAGTGCTTGTAGAGTAAGTTTGGAGCAACTAGGACGTTGAGTATTTCGGAGGTTGCCGCACGCGATCATGTGGCTGAAGCCAGGGCGGCCGGGGCGGGCAACGGTACTTAAGTATGTAAGCGCTTATGCAGCGACCTCGACTGACACACCTCATCCTCTTCAGCGTGTCAGTCACCACTGGCAGTATCCAGGGGTACATTGTTGTCGCCGCATTACTCCGAACTCGAATGCGGCAGGAGACTATATGTATATGATGCTCGCCGCTCCTATCGTCGCGCGTGATACCTCACTAGCACTGGCGCCGTGGGGAGAAAAGTGAAGGAGTACTAGTCGAGGTGGGGCGGGTGGGGGGGGAGAAATCCGCCCGTGCACTAGCACGTAGCGACGGCCCATTTCGGTTCTTTTTTTTCCCGCCGGCTTATGTTCCTTTGTTGCACGTTCCGTTCTCACTCAGTCGATTTTGGTAGACTTGAGAAGACCTCACGTACAGATCCCCTGTTTCGTGCCCTCGACTCTCACAGCGTGCAAACCCAACCTTAATCTGAAGGCGAAGGTGGTGGCCTACCGCCGGAGACGGGCGAACGTTTACGGTGAGCCGCACCTGCTGCTGTGGGCATAGATCGCGCGGTCTCAGGCCTCAGGCCCAGGGACGAGTCATGGGGAGTAAGTACTGGCGTGCGCCGCATACGACCTTGAAACTAGCCGGGGGCGCACAGGACCCAAATCGGCTGATCAACGTGACCAGTGTGAAGCCATTTGGAGGGCATTCTCCTACCCATCCGCAGAGGGAGGTAGGGTCCTTATCGAGAAACGAGAAACGAGAAATGATCAGTTCTGGTAGAGTCTGAGCAGACTAGTACGGCGTACGCTACCACATAATTACAGGCTTAGAGTCACTACCATAGGCTTAGATTCCCGAAACCTGAGTGCATACTTACAGGTCAACGAGCGGAACCACGACGTTCTTCCTACGGGGGGCGTGGTACTTGTCGATGATCTTCGGCATGATCGGGACGATGCGTGTCTTCTGGATCCCCAAGCCCTTGCTGCCAAAATATCGCCCGCTCTCGAAACTCCAGCAGTCATTTGCGCGCGGCCACATCGCGATGGCCTGGACGTATTGCTGCAGCTGCGGGTCGATGTCTGGCCCAAATGACGGGAGCCGCTTCATTCCGTCGAGAAACCGCGCCTCGACCTCTTTGTGGTAGTTGGCGGTCCACCTCAGTGCCTCGTCGCGAGTGTAGCCGAACTGGTTCGTAACGATGGTGAGGATATTGTGCTGGTCATCGCCGGTGGCTTGCTCCTTGTTGTAGGAAACAAGGTCCTGAGGGGAACTGTGAGCCAGCACGATCGTTAGGTGAGGGGTATTTACATTGTCGAGGATGAGTACGTCAGCACTGAGGTATCCAAGCTCAACGACAGCGGGATGGTAGAAGGCCTCGTCCGGGATATCAACCCCCAGAACCGCCGGCATGTACGAGGGACGGGCGCCGATGTTCTCGCGGCGCATCTCGAAATAGCTCTCGACTGTGCGGAGATTTCTCGTATCGCGGTCGAGGGCCTGATCATACACCGAGTTAAGGTAGTCGGTGAACGATTCCTCGAAGTGTTTTCGCGCTGTAACAATGCATGTTTGGATACCTCGTGCCCAGAACCTAAACACAGGTGGCCGCTAAGCTGATGACGACTCGGAAACGAATCGTTGAGAGCATACGTACTGTCTGGCAAGCTCTCCGAGGAGGATTTCACTTTTGGGACGCGGCTTCTCTGGGTTGTGGATGGCATCGATGATGATATCGACCATCTCACGGACGACGTCGGCGTCCTCGACGTCAGTATACTCGTCGATGACGAAGAATACGTTCATCAGGTCGCATCCGGTCCGCAGGTGATCTGTATAAACCTCGATAAGCAATGAGCCCGTAATTGTTGACCGTCACATACCCTTCGAAGCGTAAGGATATGCGAGTGCAGCGAGACGTGCTTGTATAGGACCACATGAACAATGCTGAATATGAAAGATCCCTTAGTACATACCGAAGTCGCACTTGTCGAATGCGATCTGAGACTTCTCGTTGAATGGCTTGAAGGATTTGAGCCACACATCCGATTCGGCCTTCATCTCCTCGTAATGACGGTTGATAGCCCGTTGCCACGGCCAGCTGTCCATGGTCTTGGGGATATAAAACGTGCCGGTCATGGTGAGATGAGTGGACAAGTCTGAGCAGAAAGAATCGAGAAATGTTGCGAGGCTGGTGTGCGACTGAGCTGGACTACCGTCATTATATCTCTGCTCTGGACAAGCAGAGCGCCCAATACGGCGTCGAGGGGGTGTTTCCGTTAGGTTCGACACAAACCCACTACGTGTGGACGTGGAGCAGCGACAGACATAGAATTTCCAATATGTCGAAAAAGGAGACATTCTAAGACGTACTTCCATGATGTACAAACAGTGCTTGTGAAGATGCCGTTGAATCATAGCTAGTGTCCCTGTCTGACAGGCTTAGTATGGATGTGTCTCAGGGCCGGCTCCAAAAATGCAATCAGCATCGCTGGGGTAGCGCAACTTTGCATTCACCAGACGGAGAACGAGCTTACATTTGGCTTAGTGTCTCTCAGTGTGTTCAAGAAGCTATGTTCCCTACTTGCGGCCACTGCGCATGGGGCCTGTAAGTTTATCTTCGTCACGGTATAGAAAATACAATAAACAAACTCTTGGATAGAGCTATTATGTGAGCATACCAAAAGGCACAGTTTTTCCGTTCTGAATGCACGCGTCGTAACGGGCTCAGTGGCGCACCATTTTCTTACGTAATGCATGTTAATCGTACAGCCTGGCGCTGTCAGCCAACTCTTTATTTCATTTCATTTTAGTTCTGCATGTTTATCGCCCGTACCAAAGATGCTGTCCGCCAACTCGAACCACAGCATTGGGGCACTGGCGATGAAGTGCTCATTGGGATGCTACGTGCCTCCTCACGGTATTCTTGGGAATATATTGTTTTTGTCATTCTCTCTTGTGGTACACTCAGGAGACAGTTTCACGGAAATCTAACTCCAAAATTGAACGCAAAAATAGGTCTGGGAGCGGTTAACTCATCTCGGCAGATGGAGTAAGCAGCCGGCATGATGTATTACTCAGCGATAAGAAGTGTTATCTGCATGTTCCGCTGCAGTCCGACCGGACGTGTATCTATTAATCTAATGTGAACGCATGCCGCTGCCTTCGAGGGACCGCTGTCATATTAGTCTCGGAACAAGACCTCCACGCGCCCGGCGGGGAACGTGTGGGGTTTGTGTCGAACCTAGCTGACATATATAGTTTCGGTGAGTTTTCTTTTTTGCGTTCCGTTCTCACTCAGTCGATTTCGGTAGACTTGGAAAGACACACATACCCTGTACCGTGCCCTTGACTCTCACAGCGTGCGAACCCAATCTGAAGCTAAAGGGGAAGATGCAGTGGCCCACCGCTGGGGACGGGAGAACGTTCACGGTGAGCCGCACCTGCTGGGGGCGCAGATCGCGCGGTCTCATGCACATGGGTCACCTTCCTTCGCTCTTCTAGCTCCCTCGTTGAGATACTGTCGTCTACCCCATTCGCTAGCCAACGACCGCTGGCTCCATCTGCCCAGTGCCCCAACAGCTCCTCTCGTCGCATCGTGTGCAACATCTAGGTTCGACACAAACCCCTCACGTGTGGCCGCGCGGAGGGTCTTGGTATGAGACTAGTGCAACATCCTCGTTTCCATGGTCCAGAAGATACTGTTACAGCTACAGGCAGAACATCAAAGCGCATACATTCACTCTACCCCGTGGTACGTTGTGCTCAATTTCCTTTGCTTTCCATTGCTCTACGCGTCGGGCCAATCCAGCAGCTTCTTTATGAATGCCGTCGTGTCCGCCGCACGCATCAAACTCTCTCCGACCAGGACAGCGTGCACCCCCTGCTCCCCATACACCTTGACGTCCTCTGGGCCCTGAATCCCGCTCAACGCGCACAGCAGCACGTTCCTCTCGCGCACCATGTCCACAAGGCCGCTCGTCGTACCCATATCCACGCTGAAGTCGTGCAAGTTCCGGTTGTTCACCCCCACGACCTTCGCGCCGACCGCGAGCGCGCGCTCCATCTCCCGCGCGTTGTTCACCTCCACGAGCGGCTCCATCCCGAGTGCGACCGAGTACGCATACAGCCGCTCCAACTGCTCCTGCGCGAGCATCGCGACGATGAGCAGCACCGTGTCCGCGCCCCACAGGCGCGCCTCCGCGATCTGGTACTCCGCAAACACGAACTCCTTGCGGAGGAGCGCGGGGCGGTCCGGCAGCGTGTCGACGGCCTGCCGCGCGAGCCGCAGGTCGAGCAGGCTGCCCTTGAACCACGTCGGCTCGGTGAGCACCGAGATGACGGACGCGCCCGCTTGCGCGTACAGCAGCGCCTGCGCCGCGGGGTTGACGTACGGCGCGATGTCGCCCTTGGACGGCGACGCGCGCTTGATCTCCGCCATGAGGCTGAGCGACGGCCGCGCGGTCGCGCTGGACGGGTTGCACTTCAGGCGCGGGACAAGCGGGATGAGCGGCGGGGCGAGCCCCATCTTCAGGTAGGCCTCGAGCTCCTCTGGGCGTGTGCCCGGGGTTGCTTTCGCTATCTCTACGTCCTTTTGGCGTTGTGCGTAGATCTTTTCCAGGATGGTAGGCGGTTTGCCTGCGCTATCGCCGCCGTTGGACATGATTGCGCTGATGGTATGCTGTGTTCGTAGCGTGAGGGTACGTCTCGGATGGGCAGACGCGAAGCGTAGACTAACGGTTCACTGGTTGCAGGTAGACTTCGGTCGCACGGTGCACTACGTCGGGTGAAGTATATATACCGTGGCACAACCTAATCAACTACTCTATCGGAGTACTGTATCATTTCGACCATAGGTTCAGTCACATGTCACAGGCTCCCCGGTTTTAAGTTCATTCGTTCCCTGTCACAGAGATCCCTAAACTTGCGTTTCTGGGTATCACCAGTCCCAAAACGGTCTCCGGGCGGCCCTGCGGGCCCCAACATAGGGTCAACGTCGGGTTGTCACAGGTCACCGGGAACCCTGGACTAAGGCGCTGCCTTGTCCACGGTGTCACACGTCACAGCCCGTTAACCTATGGTCGAAATGATACATTATATCACTCCCCGATATGGACGTGGTCTCACCGATGAATCCCGCCTGTGGTCATCTCCCAACCTAGCTGCTCGTATGTCCACCCGAAGCACGACCCGCCCAGTTCCTCAGAGTGGAAGCCGCATACGCTGCGATGCATGCCTGGCTTCTCGTGAAAGCGGTCGAGTGTGGTCATCTCTGCCGCGCTGAGGTTGACGAGCTGCGGTCAGAAGACTCGTGAGCATTCCATCTTCTCGCCGCGCATGGAGTTGCAGGCTGTTACCTGAAGGTTCTCTCTCAGACGCTCGGGATGCACCGTCTTCGGGATGACTGCGGTTCCACGCTGGACGCCCCAGCTCAGCAACACCTGGGTGCTTGTTACCCCGGGCCCGTGCGCCGCCGCGATGGCCGTGATGGCGGGGTCGTCCGCGAACTTGGCCTTCCCGACAGGCGAGTACGCCGTGAGGAGGATCTCGCGCTCGCTGCAGAACTCGCGCAGCTCATGCTGTGGGAGGCATGGATGGAGCTCCACCTGGTTCACGGCAGGAATGACGGAGGCGTGCGCGAGGAGGGTTGTCAGCGTGTTGACACTGAAGTTTGACACGCCGATGGCTCTCGCTTTGTCTGAGCAGGACGTGAGGAAGATGTGCGAGAAGCGGCTGCACTGCCTACCGCCCGCAAGGAGCCTCTCCATTTCCCGCCACGTCTCGACGAACGTCGGACTTTCCTCTGGCTGCAGCGTGTTGCCTATACGTGGTGTCAGGCAGCCGCACGACGGTCGTCAGTGGCAGCCTGAGATCCGCACGGTACACGTCGCAATGTACAGACCTGCCTCGTCATACGCCATAGGCCAGTGCATCAAGTACAGGTCCACGTAGTCGACGCCGAGCTTGGTCAGGCTGGCTGACAGAGCCTGTCCAACGCGGCCATGATCGCTCTGGCTGAGTGTGTGATTGACATAGGTGAGTCGTGGCGCGCAAAGGATGTATCATGGTGTCTTACTCTAACTTTGTGGTCAGGAATATTTCGTGGCGAGGCACGCTGGACTCTCTCAGGGCCTTGCCTACGGACTCTTCGTTTCCTATGACGTGAGACCATGGAGATTACGCACTAGGGGTCTCACAACGGGACTCACCGTAGTTGGCGGCCTGATGCGATACTTCAAATTGAGCTCCGGAGCAAGCTAGACCAGAAGTCGAAGCACTCAACCGTATCGATATGGCGATAACCAAGGTCGAGCGCAGCCCTGACCATCGTCGTGACGTTCTCGTCTTCCCCGTACTTGCCCATCCAACAGCTGCAACCCGTGAGACCCGGTCTACATGTCGCGGAATATGTACGCACCCGACACCGACCGCGGGCATGGACGTGCCGTTGTTGAGGGTGAAACGTTCGTTGCTCAAAACAGACATCTTCGACTGGGTTGATAGACCGGTGCCGGTCAGTGTCAGGGAACAAGGTGAGTAGCAATAAGCTTCAGAGTCTTGTGGCGCTAGATCAGCGCCCGATACCTGCTGACATGTTTATTGTGGATGCATCGTCCCACGAAGTATATGGCATTGAGTATGCCCGGTTGGAAACGCGCATCTCCCCCATCTTTCCGCCTTCCTCGGTCGGGGGAATCGGTAGTTGTGGGTACACCTAGTGAGCGCGATATGTCCGCCACCCTCTTACTTTCTGACCCTGCGTATGCACACCTAGCAGGTGTTAATACCCCCTGCTCCTCCCCCTCCATCTTCGCCCCACATACCAAATCAGATTTGGTCAGGCGGTGAAGTGACTTCCATTGGTGTGCATCCAGCTCATCGCCACCAGCGGCGTTGGCCTGAAGCGGAAGATTCGATGCACGCGTTTTAGTGCCACTATATCAAACCCAATGTTGAGTAGCGATAGACCAAGCACTCGCCGTTCCCGATTTGTCTACCGACTCATGGGCACCGCGGCTTCGACCGCAGAACCATGTGCCAAGCGCCCCAGGAAAGCAACGCGTGGTGGCCCTGTCGCGCCCTTTCGTTCTACCATCGCTCATTTGCCTGGGCCGTGACCTCACTGGCAGCTGGGATCCTCATAGCGCCGCCCCCTTCGAACCCTGAACTCAGAGTTTGTTACCGTCTCGTTGGTGGATCAAACCTCCTTCTTGTCCGCGTTAAAGGGCGCTGCTTATGAAAAGGCCCGCTGGACTCCGCCGCGCTCTCTTCGGCCCGTCGGGATATTTCTACTGATACTCCTCAGTAGGAGCATGCAAGATGCCCTTCCCTGCAGATGAGGTGAGCGGCATTCCTTCGTCATACCACATGTTAGTGACGCGTATTGACCGCGCTGTGATAGGCGAAGATTGTGTCGATATTCATCCAGACGTTACTCTACGGTGCTTCCATACGCGATCCTTCTCTGAGGTGTCTACTCACTTTGGCAATCTATTCGTCAAGGAGCCTACAGCGTTCTCTTCATACTCACTGTATGGGTCCTGCTCACCCGACGACGGAAGCACAACCCGTGGCGAGACCACATGTTGTGGATCTCGATTCTCATGTTCGTCGTGGCCACGATGGTAAGCTTGAGCGTCGCGCGCATGCAGCTGCACGCCGTACTGATCCCATTTATTTCTTGGAGCATATTGGCGTCAACTACACCCGCATCATCCAGGCCTTTATCATCCACCGCAATGAACCCGGGGGTCCAGCAGCCTTTTTCAACGAGCTATCCAACTTCACCCAGATATTCGGGAGCACGCTGTACATCGCCCAGACGGTCATCGGAGACAGCGTTGTCGTACGTCTCAACAATCGAGCCCTACACGACTAGCTAACAACGATTCCTTGCTGTGCAGCTACTCAGATGCTACCTGGTCTGGGGCAGCGTGTGGGTCATCGTCGTTCCATTTGTCTTGCTCCTGGGAAGCACCGGTGCGTGCAACTCTATCCTCGGTAGGCATCACACTAATTGTCCTCATGACCCCGCCCTAGCCTCTGGAATTGGAATCCTCTACTCCTTCGCCAGGGTGGTGCCGCAAGCGGACATCTTCGTTACGGAGCTGCAGAATTGGATTACCGCCTTCTTCTCGCTCACACTCGCGACGAATATCATCTGCACTAGTGCGTGCGTCTCCATCCGCTCCCTGCTGACAGCTGAACCCTTCGTTCCCGACAGGCCTCGTCGCCTTCCGCATTTGGTGGCTCAACCGCTCGATTATGGCCTTCCTGAACCACAGCTACTACCCAATCATATTTCTCGTGCTCGAGTCTGGCGCGGTCTACTCCGCGACGCTAACCGCGCTGCTCATCCTGTACAAGACAGGCTCATGGTTCCAATACGTCTTGCTCGATGCCGTACGTCCACGTCCCCGTTCCGTTGGCTTTGACACACAACCAACCTTGAGCAGATATCGCCGATCGTCGGTCTCGTCTTCTCCATGATCATCATCCGCATCGGGCTCGGGATCACAACCGCGCGCGGGTCCTCCCGCACGGGAGCGACAACACGGACGCGCGACCCCGGCGCAGAGGAGCGGCAGATTCCGGTCTCATTCGCGGCCCCGACGCAGGACCAGTCGACGTTCCAAACGGACGACGTTGAGTTCAGTTCGGCGGACGTACAATTGAGGGACTCTGAAAGTAGTCGTGATGTTAAGGATGACCAGGTGTGTTGGTTGCTTTGATGTTTGTAAGGGACGGTCTGACGAACGTGCATATGTGCAGAAGCCTGAAGCTTCCCCAGTGGTGAGAATGCTGGACTCATGACCTACATGTTATGCACGATACGAGCGATGCGATACGTCAGCATGCAACGGATTTGGACCGCTGTGCAAAGGACGAGCGAACTTGTACGATATATCGTTGCTGTCGCTTCACCTTCACAAGTACAGAATATGTCTACATCAAGCTATCTCCACAGCCATCGCGTCTTTTCTCTCGCTGCGCGACGACACTCTCGAGAGCTGAATCCCGCTCGTCACTGCGGCGGTCGGCTCGATCAGCGCGGTCTCGCCCTCCGCGCTCGACACGCCTGTTGCAATGCGCAGCATGATGACGGAGAACACGATACCCTGTGCGAGACCGGTGTCAGGCGCGCTCAAAGTCTGGCGGCGGGCTACTCACGACGATGGAGGACACCGCGTCGAGGACGACGTACTGAAACCACGAGTCGGCGTTGTAGAGCACGAGCAGCGCGAGGAGCGTCGCGGAGTAGAGCGCGCCCGACTCGACGATCAGAACCAGTACTGGCCGCAAGTTACGGTGCCGGAAGCTCAAGAAGAGATGCGTCCGGTTGATTGCCCAGATACGGTATGCCACTAGTGCTGTAGCATCCCCCGTTCGCGTATACGATCCGGCGGGCTCTCAGCATGGGGTGCCCAGTGGGGAAGCGGGAGGCGCACCGGTGCAGATGACGTTCGTCGCAAACGTCATGGAGAAGAAGGCGGTGATCCAGTGCCCGAGTTGGACGACGAAGATCGAGGCCTCGGGCTCGACCTTGTCGAAGGAGTAAAGGATGCCTACACCGGTCGCTGTTCACGTAGGCTGTCAACAGAAGTCGATGCGTATGCTGTGGCGAGACGCACCGGTGCTTCCGAGGAGGAGGACAAACGGGAACGCGACGATCCACACCTTGCGGCCCCAGACAAGGTAACTGCGATACAGCTGCGAGACGGAGCAGAAGTCAGTTTCCATTGGACATCCTCGAGGGAGGGACTGCGCGCGCACCGCCATCGCGTCGCCGATCAGGGTCTGTGCGACGTACAGCGTGCTCCCGAACATCTGCGTAAAGTTGGACATCTCATCGAAGAACGCGGCGGGTCCACCTGGTGCGTCCGCGTGGATGATGAATGCAAGAATGATGCGCGAGAAGTTCGTCGCTACATGCTGGTGCTCTGCCTGTCAAGCCTAGGGATGTGGGAGAAGGTACTGGGTGCGTACCGTTGTCGCGATCCCGAACATGAGGAAGGACACGAAAAGCATGTTCCTGCGCAGTTGATTCAGCGTCCCGGACGTCCGCTTCCATAGCAGCGCTTTGGTCGTAGCGAAGAACAGGGACATGTAGTTCCCTGCAGGTGAGATGTGGTGCAGAATCGGAGTCTATCAACTTGCAAGACGCACCATAGAGGACAGATTGGACGAAAATGGACACTAGCTTCGACTGCGCGCATCACCATGGTACTCCTCAGCGCAAGGGGGCATGAGGCCATGGCATTGACGGGGGCTCACCTCTGCCGCGGAGAACGCCATAGCTGGGTGCTGCCAGTGGGTCGCACTCCTCAGAACTGTCCACGAGGCAGACGGCGATGCCGCGCTCTATATAATGAGGGCGACATGCTCCGCTCCCCGTACTAGCCCCTCGCTGTCGCTGAGGGACGCTCAAGCTTCTGGCCTCGTGCCCAGTTGGAATATCAGCCTGAGAGCGCGGTCCTGCTGATGGAAGGACGTTGGAAAGAAGCAACGGCGTCACACTCTTACCTGACTAAGTACAACGCCGGATGGGCTCAGTGACAGAACCCTACATGGAGTCGTTACCTGAAGGCCTGACAGTCGGTGGTATGTGGTTGCTCAGGCGTTGCACACCTCTGTCGAACCGGACGCCCCGTCGCATAGACCTGCGATGTGGCCCACACTACGGACAGTTCACTTGTACTGCCGGATGACTAGCTAAGCTGAGATGTCCATGGGAAAGTTGTGATATATGTCTGACTGCAACTGATAGGTACGTAAGTTCCCGAAGGGCACTTCTCTCCAGGAGACTGAACTCTGTTTCTTACCTCTCCGAGATCCCTTCCCTAAGCTCGCCATCCTGACGGCATACACTGCCAGCGGCAATAGAATGTGTTCCCTGGCAGTGCGAGAGACGACTAGATGAGACAGGACAACAGAGGGCCTGGGTACTGGGAAATCAGGTCGAACGGAAGAGGCTCACCACACAAGTTTCTCATCCGCAATGCCAGTGGGGGATCTGAACGAGCCTGAGGGGGTTTGAATTTCAGGGAGAACTTGAGGGCATGTGTGCTCGATCAGACGGTACGGCGGTGACGACGGCTTCCGCCCGGGCAGAGTTGGTCTCCTGGACAACGCTCGACCATACACTCTGGCTACGTAGGGGGGTGTCGATAGTTCAATTCAATGATGTTGCTCTATACGGTCACCTTCAGCCACAATGCCGCCGTGATTTTGTCACTCCGCAACCTCCCCGCCCCTCTCCGACTCACGCCCGACCCCGCCCATTCAGGCTCCACAATCTTAATTCCGAGAAGACATTGTACGTGGTTTGAGACTGAGCATATGCATAGGTTGGCCGTTCGACACTAAGCATCGACCTATTGTACCGACACGGGGCCCCCTATTAGTACCTCCCGAAGGCAGATGGGCAGGAGACAGGCTTCGAAAAACTCAGCAGCTCGCCACCGACCACCACTGGTATGTACGTCTGATTCGGTCTCAGGCTGAATGACTGATCGAGAGCAGGCAGGTGCCAGTGCACGTAATCTATTGGACCGCACGTACGGTCGCAATTTGTATATCTTCCGCCTCAAAGCCACTACACAAAGCTATAACCGTGGCGTCGATCGAGATTTCAGGCCGCCAGTGAGTACCTGATTTCTCATCACGCCAGTGGGCAATAACACCGATGGCAGACCTCCTTATGCTCCTTAGAGCCCAGCATACCATGGCAATCGCCAATAGTAGCCTGGTGTTGACTCGCGTGAGCCCAGGCTGTGGCTTCGTAGAGCAAGGCGAGCGAGATGCCAGTCAGGTTGCGAGCATACTGCCGACAGACAACGGGGCAGCGTTGAACACTGTTTCAGCATGATCAACATAATTACCTCGTGAGAGATGTGTTCTACATGAACACGCAGCCCCCTCTCTTACCGCTGCGAGCCACCGTGGCCACGCCCACGGTAGATGCAAGGAGGGTACGCGGTCACGGTCACAGCACGACGGAATGCCCTCCGGCCACATATCCATGTTGCCAGTGTCTGGCGTCCGGCGCCACGTATCGCTCCCACGGTGAGTCGTAAGTCACACAGTCACTGAGAGATGATCATAGTAGGGTGCACAATTTCGTGGTGGACTCAACATCTCGGCGACAACAGTTATCACGGTGGTCCTCCCTGGACCCCCGGAAGGAACATCCCTATTGGATCGTGCCCTGCGTACGCTCGTCGCGTCGCCCAGCGTTCATCTCTCGAGAGCAAATACCGTCCACTTGGCCAATCAGTCAGACACATGTGCCGCTACTCAAGACCTAACTTCAAGACTCACCGCATCGGTCGTCGGCGCATCCACGAACGAAACTTCCGAGCTCTCCGCGTCCTCCCCGTCAAACTCCCTGATCTCCTCCCCCTGCACGCGCACCTGCACCTTCGCCTTCCCTTCTACGTCGTCCTTGTCCTTCAACACCTTGATCTGCACCGTCTCCTCGCCTTGCTTCGTCGGCTTTCCCCTGAACCACTCGAACAGGCAGTCGTCCCTAATGCGGTCGCGCAGGACAATCTCACCCCGCCCGAGGTTGAATCCCGCGTAGCGCTCGCCCGCGGGCGTCGCGACAGCCATGACGTGCATCGGCACGCCGCCGGACTGCATGCAGGTAGAGCCCGCCCTTGGGCAGCTCGCGCAGCTGCCGCGGGATCCCGTGCGCGCGGAGCTTCACCCCGAACACGGCGCCCTTCGTGAAGCCGTACGCCTCTCGCATGAGGTCAACCGTGATGCGCGAGCCCCGGCTGCCGCCGTTCTTCGTCCTCGGGCCGTAATTGCTACGCACAGCGTGAGTCACTGAGTGAAAGAAGAAGCGCGGAGGAACGCTGGACGTACTGGATAGCTATCGCGGTGGGAAAGGTGCGGTGCGGGACCCACACGCAGCTCCCGCTGATGCCCTGCTCCGTCTTGAGCTTGTACACAACCTGCGTCGGAGACACCGACATGATATCTCCGTTGGACGGCGCGGGCACTCCGCGCTCCGAATTTCCACGGTAGCCAGAGACTGTCGCCGTGCCCTTCAGCATCCCCGCGTGCCCGAGGTGGAGGCTGATGCGGAACCCAAAGTTGTTCTCAATCGCATCCTTATCCGCCTGTGGCGTGGTGCTGTCGCGGAAGCGCGGTGGAAGGAGGTTCGGCTTCCCTCGCGGATACAGGACGACGCCCCAGTCGTTCGGCTCATTGTCATCTCTCTGCGCCTTGTACGAGTTGCAGATATAGAAGTCGCCGTCGGGCACGATGTAGTCGTCCGCCGGGTCTATCGCCTTGAGAGTAAGGTTCTCTGATAGGGTGCCATCCAGTGCGATGAGGTTGTGGCCGGCGGTGAGGATGACGTGGTAGTCGGGCACGCCGGGGATGTTGACGAAGAAGCCATTGCCTACTGCAGTCTCGCTGCCCCTCTCGAACCTCATCTGCACGATCCATTCGACGGGCTGCGCTGCGAAGGCCAAATTTCCCGGTTCCAACCTGTCTGGTTGTTCGCCCGTCCAAGAGGGGTGCTGCAATTCTTCGGGGACATAGTACTTTGGAACCATCGTGAGGTCAATGGACGGGTTCGACTGGATGAGGATATTGGATACTGTACGTCCACTTTTATATCTATAGCTAGAGCATGAGCGTATTTGCTTTCGTTCGAGAAATTCAATGGTACTGCTGGTTTCCATCCATTGGTCCACATTAATTCAAGTTGTGACCGACGGTCGAAATTTCCACTGGCCACTGGCATATGTGATTAATTCGTTGTGGCGCCTGTCATGGTGTCCTTGTCACTGGCCGCATTACAGCACAGATGGAAGATGACATCAGACGATCGCCACAATTATACAGACGTTTGCATGTTGATCTGATAGCAGTGCGTGTTTAGGTTGTGACAAGAGGGGGCCGGACGCCGTTGCCTGAGCTTCCCGGAGCTGCGTGCCACTGAAGTGCGGGAAGTGGCGGAAAGGATATCACAGCCTTTTCCACTTGGCTCAATGAGCGGAATGACCATTTCGAATCCTTTTCTGAAGTCTATTGTGAACGGGAAACCTAGTGACTGGGGAAGGATGGTTCCTTTGCAGTGCGCGTAGGCGCCAGATAGATGCAGATTGTCTGATCCAAGGGCCGTAGGAAGATTCAGTTTGCTACGCCACTCCGAATAGGAGGAGGAGCTCGCCCGAATCCCATGCATGCGCGTGATCCTTGAGCTTGAGCTTGAACACTCGTCAACTTTGACTGGAAGCCACTCCCTTATCCTCCGGACACTGACACAGCGCACACTTGTAAAATAGTATGATGGCGACGCAAATTCGGACATGACGATTGTTTCTAATAATAGTAGTATACAGCGAAACTACGGCATCGATACATCACTGGCATATTTGATCGAACACTAGTACCATTGAGTTTCATACCGTGGTTGCGATTCCACTGGTCAGAACGTGCACGTATTAGAATCTTTAGAAGTCATGATTGAGCAGAGTTTGACATACAGCGTTTAGCAGTAGTAGAAGCAAAGCACGTAGGCGGGGTAGTAGCACTGGGGATAGTACTGGATGTAGCGAGTTGGGCAGCACTCCGCCTTGACCTTGGAGACGAACGTGCCGTCCGCCTGGATGTCGCCGATGACAACCTTGTCGCCGACGGCGGGGACGTGTAGGACGGCGTTGCCCTCGGTTAGGCCGTACGCGTCGGACGCGGAGTCGGTGCCCGGCCCGGCCGCGACGACAAAGAGCTGCTTCAGCGGCTCGACCTCAGCGCTCGCCAGAACGCTGTCCTTCCAGCCCGCCGACTCGCTGAGGCCGTGAATCTTCTGGTCCACGCCAGAGAGGTAGAAGATGTCGCAGCTCGGGTATGAGAAGCTCAGCGCGGTACCCGCGAGTGGCTTCACAGCGGTGGTGAGCTGGCTGGACGTCCACGCGCCGCCGGAGGCAGGCTTGGAGAGGTGGAGGAGCTCGCCCCCGGCAGCCTGGACGACGACGAGGACACGCTCTTGCCAGAGCGTTGCGGCGAGCTTGCCGGAGGGGTGCACGGCAACAGCGGGGAGCGTCGAGTCCTGTGTCCATTCTTCCTCTTCCTCGTCATACTGTAATGCCGTGAGCTTCGAGTCGGAGGTGATGGCGATGGCTAGGGATTTGTTGTTGGCAAAGGTGATATAGCCAGCACTGGAACCGGGGCGGACGGAGTCGGAGATGATCTGCTCGTCGCTGAACGTCTCGCCAGTCCAGAGCTTGATGACGAGCTTGCCGGTGCCGGTGTAGATGAGGTACTGGTCCTTGGTGGTTAGTTGCACTGCGACACCATTAGCGGCGAGACAGCGAGCCATGTCTTTCATCTGCGACATGGTGGACGGTTGCTGAAGTAGTTACAGTGGTAGAGTGGGTACTAGCCTGTGCGACGCGAGGGTAGGCGGGTTGCTGGTGAGTGAGAGACTACCATCGCCTTTTTATCTGACTTTTAGCTATAGGGGTGCACACAACGACACTCTGGACTTTGATACCGCTGTAGAGTCTATGCTTCCATTTTCCTCGTGGAATGAGGAAAGTGCGGCTGGTTCCGCGGAGTACGATGGACGGCAGCCGGCAATGGGCCCTATGTCCGTGAGTCATGCTATTCGTGTGCTGGGTAGGGATGTTGTCAGGCTCATGGAAGACACCGACGTGGAATGTCGTGTCGGTTTACTAATGCAGTAGAATTACATATCATACAATCTAGCTACTCACGTATGCGATCATGCCACACAATTGCGCAGTTTGATGAAGACACAAGCCTTGGAATTTCAGTCCTCCGCAAACAAGCACTCCTATACCTTGTCACGTCCTGCAGATTGACAGCCTGGCATCGTCCTGCCATGTCACGGCCACTGGGAACAGCGGGTGGCTCAACTCTGTCCACATGGACAGGCTTCTGTCTACAAGTGACGACCACTGTTGCCGTTGCGGGACCCAGGGAGCTTCCAATGGAGGCCTCGGCCAACCTTGATTTTCGTAAGCCCACCATTGCTGCATGGTCCACACGACAGAGAACTCACACGCCGGAGTGGGATGTGTTCGATGGAGTCTAGATCGCCGCACTTCGTACAACAGGCCCGGTCTTCCTTACCATCCACATGTAGCCAGAAATGGCCGACTCGGAGGACATCATGCATCAATTTCCACAGGAAGCCCGCAATGTGAAGTCGAAAGTCCTTGTGGCGCCCCTTGCGCCACACATCGGCTGCGGGGGCCAGGATGCCAGCCTCCTCGACATTAGAGACCACCCGGAGTATTTTGTTTTACGCCGTGCGGGCATCTCGGTGGGACCTTCTGGGATGCTAGTATACCCTGGTACGCTGTCTTCTCCGTCAGTGTCACAAGTCGTGCCTGATACTAGTAGGTCAAAAGCAAGGTTTCGCGTGAGGGACCTGAACTCCGCCGTTGTGGTATTGACCGAGCAGTAGAGCGCGTGGGCTGCGAGGACTCCCGCCCCGGTCACTCTCAGATTTCCCCGCGTATCGCTGTTGGGGCGCAGCGTTGGCGGAGTTGGTTAACCAAAGCACGCAGCCCCGTTGCGTATCGTACGTTAATGCACCATCTGTCTTCCCATTGCGGGAGCTTTTGATTATCGCCAGGGCCGTAGGCAGGAAGTTCGACAAGCCGGAGCCGCGCATCTCCTGGCATACTTCTCGCTGCCGCCAAAGCGTCAGCCATCTCCCCGCGCACTTGGTCGTTATCCCGGGCATTGCAATTAATTCTCTGTCAGCGCGTGCGGCTGGATCAGAATTCGTGGCATCTTCCAACGCTACTATCCGACCTTAATTCACTCTCGGAAGCTTCGGTCACGCATACGGCCAAGTCTGCTGCGCGGCAGCTACTGCCACCCTTGGAAGTGACTCCGACGCGGGATGGGTTCATACCGCCATATCGCTCCGCCGACCACTTATAGCGGTATATATGGGCCGCCTTTGCCTCCAGCACCACACTGACACTTTGCGCAGTTACCCTTCCCCGTCGTAGCTCTGACTCCGCGACGCCATGGACAATCTGCACGACGACGCGTTCAGCGGAGCGCTGACGGCCACGCTCCTCGAGAAGTACCTCAAGGACGCCGGCCCCTCTGCCGCGACCTTACTCAATTCTCCTGGCGGTAAGAAGAACGTCACTCCACTTGCGGGGGCGTGTTGGAGTGGCCACCTGGATGTTGTTCTCCTGCTTCTCAAGACCACTTCCCCCAAGGCTGACGTCGATTCAACTGATGGCAACGGCCGCACCGCACTCTTCTACGTGTGTTCACGTTCGCCGCCCAAGTATAGGGCCGAGATCGCCAGGGCACTCCTCAATGCAGGCGTGAACGTCGACGCTCAGTTCCCTCGGGATGACAAGAGCACGGCGATCATGGTTGCCTTGAGGCAGGTTCGGGATAAGGATGTCATCCACCTTCTCGTCGACCACAACGCGTCGCTGGACCTGCAGAATGCCAACGGCCAGACCGCGCTATCTATCGCTAAGAAAGTCGGCATGGAGCAGGAGCTCTTGCCGGCGGACAAGCGGAAGGCGAACAGGAATGGCTTCATCGATTACCTCATTTCGGCCGTTCTGTTTCTCGTATCCTACATCAACGCTGGCATGATCAAGGACGCGGTGAAGGGTGTCATCGGAAAGGTATTCAACTTCACCGGCAAGCGCGATACTGCGGGAGTAAAGGTATGTGAACTTGACTTCTGTGTTTCCCGCGCATCCCTCATTGCATTTTTGCAGGAAGTAGCCAAGGTAGCCTCCTAGGAAGGCGTTAATTGTCTCTGAGCTTGACTGACTTTCTGTTGGCATAGGACATTTTATCTCCTCGAGTTGCAAAGGAATATAACGAGAAGTTCGATGAGTCTACGGGAACACCGCCACAGGTATGCTGCTAGCCCAGTTGCATGCCGCGGCCACGAGAAGCTCAATGTCTCGAATACTATCAGAAAGGACCAGATCCTCCTTCGGGTCCTGACGTCCCAACAGCAGAGGTATGTCCGTCAACGACGTTGAAGAGTCATCTAATGACGACCCTCTCCAGCCCCGCACCGTCAAAGAGTTCCAAAACGTCCTCATCAACTACGTCGCCGACACCGGTCTCGACAAATTCTTCCCGCGCGATGATCCCTTCATCCAGGATCTCGCTGGACGTGCAGCAAAGCTGCGGGAGTCGTCGGACCCACTGGGCAAGCCGGAGAACCTGAAGAACCTCATCACCCTTTCCCTCTACCACCCGATCATCTACTGCGACGACAGCGGTTCTATGGCCACAGGCGACCGGTACCTGAAGCAGCGCGACCTCGTCTCACGCATCGCCCGCATTGCGACGAAGATAGTGCCCGACGACTTCGGCGTCGAGCTGCGCTTCATAAATTCGCGTGTCACGGAGTCGAACATGACCTCGGACGAGATCGACCAGGCCCTCAGGCGCCAGAAAGTCCCGCCAAAAGGCGAGACGATGATCGGCACGAAGCTCAGAAGCGATATTCTGAAGCCGCTCGTCTACGACAGGCTCACGGACACGCAGAATCCGCTCAAGCGGCCGTACCTCGTCTGCGTCATCACGGACGGGGGACCGACGGACAAGCCCAGGTCGATGTTCAAGGACGCCATCGTCGAGTGTCGCTCGACGCTCGACAGCCATAAATACGACCCCACCTCCGTCATGTTCTGCGTCAGTCAGATTGGAGATGACCCTGCGGCGGAGGCGTTCCTGGACACCCTGCGCAACGACAAATCAATTGAGGATGTGGTGCATGTCACGGCGGAGAAGCTCGACAGCAAGTTCGCCGAGCTGCGGGACAACGAGTCGAGGGTGGAGGAGTGGCTTCTCAGGCTTTTGACAAGGCCGCTTATGGGTGACGACTGAGACTCGAAGGGAGTTGGCTCCGAACATGCCCTGATAATGTTCTTCGTCTTAGCGTCCGTTGCTTTTCATTTCATATGGACCCTGTATCGTAGCACCAAGCGCATGTGTATGTGCAGTAATAGTAGATCTTGCGGAAATTCGGCGTGGAACGAACGCTCGAATAGCACCTCTGATAGTCTCTAGGATCGTACAACGACGCGGCGATGCATACTTGAGCAAGACTGTAATGACGTATACGTGCTCAGGCCTCAGGCCGTAGGCCGCAGCACTCAGCACTCAGCACTCAAGCCAGATGTGAGGAGACGCTTCAATGTTGTCAGACCCGGTTCACAATTACATCCTTCAAGCTCCACGATCTGCAACGTCCTGCCCTCCTCCCGCTACTCGTACAAATCCGCCCGCGATCCTTTCCAGACGTTCGTCGTGGAACTCCTCTGCCAGCCGTTCACCAGCCGCGTCCAAAGGACGAGTCCTGGACGCTCGTCGTGTCCGTCGTCTGCACGCTCTGCTGGTCGAAGTCTGAGCCGAACGCGCCCTGGTCGAACGAGTCCGACACGTCCGTCGTCTGCGTGTTCTGGTACGACGAGTCCTGGACACCGCCAAACGCGCCGTCGTCCACCACCGAGTCTGCGTCACCAACGTTAGTAGGTCCCAAGTGCCATGGTGAATGAGGGGCATACCGGAGGTGTAGGAGTCGCTCTGGTAGTTGTTGTTGCCGTAGTAAGACATGCTTGGTTGTATGTGTGTAGGAGAGGACGATTGAGGTGTGTGAGGGCTTTGCGATGGTGCTTTGCGTTGCTGCTGCTGACCAGAGTGCAGGGGCCAGTCTATATACGCTGTCGGGCGCGCGATCGTCGAGGCCACAATTAGGACGTAGCTATTCTAGCACACGGCGGTACGCACATGCGTGCGCTGAGCTCTTCCTAAGGTCTCCAGACAAGGTGCGATTTCATAGAGGACACATCGTATCCGCTGCGCAACTTTTGCTGTTGACTAGGACTGCTATATCTGGGTGCGATGCGGACGGCCATGGCTTCTACGAAACGCGGACCACCGCATACGGACGGGAATAGACGTCGAAGTCGGACTGCGGTACTGCGCGTACTATGAATACGCACAGCGTCCCCTCTAATAGACCATTGTCAATCACAGGTGGAGGGCGTAGTACCGTCGAGGTCGCAATAAGATGGATGGTGAGTGCTACCGATATTAAGGCGTCGATGATCGCAATTCATGTCCGCATGTAGGCGGAGGAGATCATAACCGAGACCGTATGACGCAACAGTGGCTGTGCCCTCTGGACGTTCGGGACCGGAGCGATATAGTGTCCGCAAACGGCTGACGCCGCAGGTGGACAGACAGTTGTCGTTTGGCTCCTGTCGGCCGAGCACAAGAGATCCGGAGACAGCGACATCAGTAAGGTGCATTGGGGTCACCCTCACGGACATCCTCTTCACCGTCATCGTCGGCATCGTCTCCGTTCGAACTGTCTTCGCCGGCGTTGTGTTCGTCACTACTACCATCCGCATCCGCGTCATCATCCTCTTCGCCCTCAGCCTCGCTCTCTCCAGAAACACTGTTCAAGAAGGACTTCGGTGTGAACGTCCAGACAACCTCACGTAGGGAAGGTGGGCGCTGCTCGTCCCGGTTCTTAGCCTCCCACTCCTCCACGAACTCCTCGTCGGTGAGCATCCGTGCAGTACACTCCCCGCATTCGCCCCGCCACGGCGTCTTGAGTTTCTGCAGGCTAGCGGCCCCGGGCTGATCGAACGTGAACGCAACGCTCAGCCGTACAGTGTGCAGCTGCTCGAGACAGGCTAGATAATGGTTATATATCTTCTGCATATCATTGTCAGCGCTATGCAAGAGTGAGGCATCCAAAGACGCACAGGCAGTCCATCTCCCTCCGTATAAACGATTTCAGGCGGTGGTGCCTCGCTCACTTGCAGGCCCGCACAGAGGTTGCACAGGCTGCACCACATGGTCTCCTGGTGAAGCTCGAGCACCCGCAGGTGCGGAAACGCGAGCGCGATGGGCACGACCTCATTCGGACCTGGCCACATGTGATAGCGCATCTCGAACTCGACGAGTGTCGGCGGCGGCTCCGCGACGGCGTTGAGCATCAGCGGCGAGAAGAAGCCGTCGTTCGCGTCGTAGCGCAGCTTGTGCAATCGGTGGAACGCGCTGAGGCTATACTGGTACCCAAACTCGGGGCGGAAGTTGGATGCGTCGGACAGGCTTGTGATGCCGAGCGGCGTAATCCAGTGGACGGTCCTGTGTAATTCGGCGTGTGAGTTCTGTGTGGGGTGCGACAGGACAAACAGAGCTACCTGGTCCAGGACGCGACTTCAGGGATGGGTGATAGGTCCTCGAGGTGCTCGGGGTCGCGTACTCGGAAGACTTGAAACCAGGCTTCCAATGTCATCCTGCGGACGACTTTGGAAACCAAAGAAAGCGGTTGCACGGCATTCCATTCTGGCTTGAGGGATGTGCTGTCCAGATACGATAGGCTTGTGCTCTTGTTGTCGACCGGGGTGCATATCTCGAGGTACCAGGAGAGGATTTCTCTGAGTAACTCGACCGGAAGCATATGAGGATCGGTGCAACAGCGTCACTCGAGGTGAGGGTATGTAATTGAAAGGGCGGGGCGACGAACACTAAGTAAAGTACCGTGTCTCATAAGGCCGTATATTGCGGTACTTAGTGTGGGAAAGTTTATGATCTACGCGACATTATTGTGTCATAGAGCAAGTATGATCATGTAGGTTGGAAAGCTACCAACTTGAACGTTTGAAACCCTGCGTGCCCATGGAACCGCATCTCATCCTCCTTTCCGCCATTTGTCGTCTTGGCGGTGGACAGCGAGGCCGCTAATCCATCAGTCACTCGTCTGACCTCTGCCCGTGGCCTTGCCAGTGTGCAGCGACTGACATGCATATGTTTGCTTGGGCGATGATGCTCGCACCGCTTGACTCGCAATCACCACAGGCCGGACACCAAAAGCACTGACTAGCAAGCATAGTAGTTTCATGGTCCACCAGCATTGGTACATGTGGTTCGAACGATTGACAGCGGTGCGTCTTTTGCTGTTACGGCTTGTTCTCTACTCGGGATCTGATGACTCTGACAGAGCCATAGACAAGAGGTGTCCGGATTTCACTGAGTGATGTATGCAGTATGAGTGTCAGCCTCGCAAGACACGACTCACTGAGGTGGTAAAGAGACCGTGTGAGGTGGAATGTGTCCTAGGACAGCACAGCAATCGTTGCAGTTGACAGCATTCAGAATATGCGCAACCCTTCTAGCTGACGAGACCCCGCTACCACACCGTACTTATTGCTCGAGGTCCAGGAGGCGACATCTAGCTATTGCTCCCCCGCTCTAGGACCTCGACCCAGTAATGAGCCCTACTTGTGGACCGATGACGTCCGACCATCCTGCCTCTCTAGGAGCAACAATCGGCGCGTCGTTTGTTGGTTAGCAACACCCTCACCTTTCTGCGAGACACGGCTCACATATTTTGTATTCAGGGACTCTGCTTGCATCGGCGTGAGTGGCTTAGCACATTGCATACCCAGTGGGCTGTATCTGAGGTCGACTCCCAGACTGTATGGAGCCACATCTATGCAAACAATCACTTTCTTTTGGAACTACAGACAAGACGCACGTTGGCTGAAAATCGCTGTATGCCTTTCCTCGGTTCCCCTCAGTAAAGCGCTCATGAATTGCCACAGGTACTGTTTTTGTGGTTCGTAATCCACTTCTTGCGATACGATGTCACTAAATCTTGGAGACATAAAATAGGGTCCTAGACACCATTCACCTCGCTTTCATAGGACACGCCGTCTACACCTATGTCATCACCGATTTCGGCAACATTCAGGCGATCGAGAAGCCTCTATGGTGAGAAAGCTGTTGCTTTCGTCGTTGTGCTCCAGAGTAACCCGCTTTGTGTGTGTTCTGTATCAGGAGCATTACCGTAAGTTTTGCGTCATATAACGAGACCAGGTTCTGATTCCGAGGGACTGGGAGTAGGCACACGTGTTACTCTCTGTGAGTCGCATACATTCTGCCCGAGATGAAGCCGATTCTGATAATATTCCAGAACCTTAGTGACGCAGTTGTCAGGACGTACGTACCCAAGGCTACTCGTTGAAAGTTGGACTGATATCAGTGATCAGCGTTTTTTTGTATCGCATTTGGAAGAGTCAGCCCCAGTCACCCATTGCATGAACCCCTCATTGAACTGATGACCGCAGTTAAAATGGAAGGCTACTTTACCCTGATCGTTGTAGTCGTCACCGTAAGTTGATCTCATCATTGCTCCTTCATGATACGCATACACCACGGCGGACGTCTGCTTATTATGTGCCACTACGTTTAGGGTGTCATCTCGCTCATGGTCCTTGGTGAGTCTGGTAAGTTTGACTTCTACGCCATGAGCCTCAACAATCATGTCTCAGCCAGCGGTTGCGGTAAGGTCTATGGTCAACGTGGTATCTCAGCGTATCTAATCAACTTGTACGAAAGCGTTCTCAGTTTGGGGGTGAGTTTAGGTTCTGCCTCCGTGCCTGCGTCCTTCTGAGTCTATGGCAGCTTTTTGTCTGCGAACTATATCTTCAAACACAGAGAGCTTTCGGTGAGTATGAACTAGAAGTGAATCAACAAGATTCGACCTGCCTGCAGGTCTTTGTGTACACCAATCTCGTATCAAGCATGGTCGCCGACTTACTCATCGCTGCGTCATTCTCTTGGAACCTGCAACGTCAACGTAGCAAAAACATATCGAGGTGAGCATGTTGGCACTGAGTAGCATTTGTCTTACCAACCACTGCTCAGACCCACCGACTATGCACACTACCTGATGGTATGTAGCATCAGCATCGGTCTCTTGATAAGGTGTGTCACGAGACGTTCATTCGCGGTGGGATGGGCGATGACGTGTTTACTCCAGCGTCTGTACGCTTTTGGCCATCCTCTTGGTGAGTTTGAAGCAGTGTGGTACTGCTCAGCTTTGCCAACGAATTGTACGAAAGTATGCATTACTACCCTTCCCAAAGAATTTCGCCTTTGTAGCAATCTACTTCGTCCTTCCTCAATGTGCGTCTCCTCACTACACTCTCAACGTTGATCCAACGGCGAGCACCACTGACATCACCTCGTAGTACTGCTCAACTCACTCCTTGTTACCCTCAACATACGCAAGCCGCTATTCAGAACGGGAGGACTCGGAACAAGCGAGATCTACGCGTGCCCAATTGCGGAAAATGCGGAAATGGGTACCTTGATGCCGTGGTACAGCGCGATGTTTGAATGTCTACGTTGCTGTCATGTGAGTGACAGGGGACACTGCTCGGAAGCCAGTCGCACACGCAATTCACCGTCACGACACAGCGACCTGCCAACTATCCGAAGATAGTGAACATCGATGTCTTGGTCGAACAAGTTGTGCAAGCGGACGACGATAAACTTGCCGTTGCTAAGGTGCGTCCCTTCTCCCTCGCCAAGCATTGAAGTCCCTCATATTCGTCAAAGATGTACTCTGGAGGAGGAATTTGACGATCGGTCGCCTCCGCGCAGCCCCTGAACCGACAACGATGCGATGATGATCAACCGTAGATTCTCAGTACGCCGCTGCTGGTTCACGAGTCATTATACCCTAATGCACCACGTCCACTGTCTCACGCCCTACGGTACACTTTGTTTCTGGATCCGTGGAACTTGATACACGTAAAGCCGAGTGTTTCCTTCAATAAGTCAGCGGCAGACGCACCACGCCTTGCAACAGTGGCCTACAAGCCTAGACCAGCGACTTGTGCTTTCCCAGACGCTAGGCCGCCACCTTCAGGGATGTAGTAGTATTGTGAGTGCCCTGTTCTGAGTCAGATATCGTTGATGTTGCCCTTTGTCGGTTGCATGTTCTACTGCTGCTTTGAGTTCAATCATGGTCCGACATTCGAGCACAGTGAGTAAGCGGATGCGAATGTCACCACTATGATGCTGATAGGTTCTGCAGAAGCTTCTATCAGCAGTTTATCTCTCAAACCGGCCGGTCATTCAAACCAGTCAGTAAAAGTATGCAAGTCTGACGATCTGACCAGACCGACCACCTCCGAGTTGGCGTTATGCAAGGCATATAAGGCGAGAGCAATGGTGAAGGACGGCAGCCTGCAACACAACTACTGGGGTGTGATTGTCAAAGGCAGACCACTGCTCCAAGCGATATGCTCGACGACGACTGATGCTGCTTTTGAATCGCAGGTGGGATCAAACGCAAAGGCTTTACTAATAGCAGGCTGTGCCAATCAGCTTCCCGGACATAATGGCTCTGTAGACAGCACGGTACGCCTGAATTGTGGGGTGAATCCACCTCATTAACTGATGCATTTAACAGCCCCCATCGAGCGCCGTGTACAGGTTTCTATCACATCAACAAGTGTGGCGGCTCGGTTGCCGTACTGATCGTCAGAGCTATGTCAACCCCATATCTCAGTTGCGAACCGTCTATGAGGTACAACGACATCACATAAGAGGAACGGGAATGCGCACAGCTATATTGTGCGGCATCTTGTCATCTGAGGTCGCAACACCAGGGTGGTAGCCAACTGCCGAGGAATAGCAGCAATGATATCCTAGGTTCTTACTTGTGTTCCGTTGATAGTATCCATACGGCTCTTGGCTACTCTTTTATGGCCCAGGTTTCCTGTGGATTCACTGCCCATGGTATCCAATCCAAGGTTGGTCCTCGCATCGCACGTAATCCCTAACCCCGTAGGTGACCCATAGGAGTTCAAATGCACGATACGTCAGCAGCAGTTATTGGTGCCCCCTTCCTAGGTGAGTGGTTGACTGTGCTGTCCCTCTCCAGATGACTGCCACACAAAGTGCTGACGGGTAGGAATGCTATGTAGGCACTGTCGCCGCCTCAATGTAAGCCACCTACTTTGAGTGCGATGAAGAGTACGGCTCAGCACTCCTCAGGCTTTACGGAGTCACAACGATACAAACACTCGCATTCTTCCGCTTGTATAAGCAGGATCCGCGGTGGCTCAGAACGACGGTACTTACGCTCCCATCAGCTCCTATGAAGGCGCGCTGACTCGCTCGACGACGCACAGGTCGCAATTCTATGGTGTGTCATGTTCTCTTTCGCCCACGCCGCGTCTTGACCGTTGAGGTTATAGGCTTCTCGACACAATTCATCTTTCATTCATAGTCCATGCCATGTGGATCTACATCGTCGATTCCCCGGACCTATATAGTGTACAACCTTGGTCGGTGGTGTTAATCATGGTATCTCGTTCTCATTGCTGACTGCGCGAAATCAGGTCTATGACGGTATGCTTCTGATTGTGAGTAGCCATGCTGCCAATTAATCGTGGAATTAATAGGCCCATGTACTGGTCTCCGTGAGCCCTCTTCGTCTTCATACGTATCTATGGACTTATATGGGCCATAGAATCTTAGTGATCTTATCGTCAGGAGGTGAGTCGGCGATCAATTTTCGGAGGAAAACTCATGACGTACCCTACGTCAAGTGTGTTCTTGTATAGGATATGGAACGGTAGGCCGAATCCCTTGTCAATGCTTTCAACATTGTACTATCTGACCTGTACAGTGAGCGCACAAGAGCGTTGTCTGACCGTTTCCGCGATTGTACGTTTCATCTACCTATGTCGCCTGTATGCGCGTTCCATCTCACATCTGTGCAGGCTTCGGCGTCGCTTGTGGTCTTCGGTGAATGGCAGAGTACTTGCATACTAGAAAGCCGCAACTGACGGCTGCCGATATCGACAACCCAGTGACCGGTTGCAGTATGCTACAGTCTCTTGTATTTTGGTATGACGCTGACACACGGTGGCCACAGCGTTTGCGGGATGGGGGTAAGATTTGGGACATCCAGGGGCTCGATGGCCTAGCCTCACGAAGACCGTGACCATAGGTTCTGGGATGCAGACTACGTACTCCAAGCCCGCGGCACAGACCTGTCTGTCAGTCGAACTTGCTATTCCACAATCTCTACAGCACGTGACAGGGTTGATGTATCCGCAGATCTTTCTCTACATGAACCTTTCCGCGAGCATACTTTCAGACCTGCTTATCTCGGCTTTCTTCTGTTGGTTCCTGAATAGACGCCGCACAGGGTTAGCAAGGTGTGTTTCAAGTAGTCTACTCGCCGCCAGGTCCGAATCCTTACTCATCATCGTAAATCTAGTACCGACTATATCATCGACTATCTCATGGCTTATAGTATCACCATCGGCTTCGTCATGAGGTAAGCTGCGTATTGACAAAGAGAGCGGCAATGTACTGAGGGCCGCGTCAGTCTCTTTACGTTGGCTTGTCTCCTCCTGGTGATGTCATACGATTATCTCAACGTGTTCCCTGTACTGACATGCGCCTAGTATGCTGCGCTACCCTTCCCAAAGAGGTTTGCCTTCGTTGCGATTTATTTTGTCCTGCCCAAGCGTGAGTCCGAGTCCTCCTTGCATTCTAGCCTGACTCATGGCTGAATCTAAACAGTGCTGCTCAACGCTTTGCTTTCCACCCTCAACATCCGCAAGCCCGTCTCCTCGCTGGTGCCGAATGGGTTCTCCGTGTTCTCCATGACCCCGGAGCGGAACCAAACGTGCATGGCGCGGCTCGTCGCGCCTCTCCGCTGCGTGCCAGTGAGCATTTCGTCTTTACGGCCACCCTCGTATACTCATGCCTCGCCTAAGCAAGCGTCCGTGGTCAATCCCAATCAGAGGCAGATCACCTTGAATATACATGTCGACGTCGAGCGGCATGTCCTCGCGGACGACATTGCACCGCTCGCCACAGTGGTACGTTCCTCCCTTTCGTCCTCAACTTTCATTGGGTTGATTTGACCACCCTCGACGCACGTAGAGCCAGAAAGAAACGGGGCAGGACACTTGTCCGGAATCCTGCCCGGACTCGGATGAAGTCTCCGAGGATTGCCATCAAACGTGCGACTCGGTGTGCTGAGATGGGCCGCGTGGCTATGGACTTGCTGAAGTCCGTTAGTTATCGCTGCATCGCGAGGTTTGAGGCGTGTACGGGCTCCGAGTCGGGGGCCGAATAATAGATCCATCGAACTCATGGATCCCTGCGTGCCAGAGTCCTTCGAGCGACAATCCTAACTTCTTCAGTCTGCACGGGGAGCACCAGATACCAACCGAATGAGTGTCGGGTCACCGTTCCGCTCGAACCGAGTCTTCGAAGGTGAGCATGCGCAATTCGAGGGCGCCACATTTTGCTCTCTCACCAGCCTACGACCAACCCGACCCCAGCTCAAAAGCCTCATGATGTGGAGCAGAATGCACCCTCGAGAATACCTCGGACGGAGCTTCTCCTCGCTCAGGATATACCTCATTCGGTCCGACCAATGCCGTTTTCGCGCTCAGCATCTCTCATGCACCTGCCACTGATCTCCAGCGGTGTAGAGACTATCAGACACGACGAACGTGACCGCGGAGTCGCATCGGCCCCGCGCTCCGCTCGACACGGAAGATCCGGTCGCGCGCGACGCGCGAAGAGAAGCCGCTCAAAGCGGTGTGTCCTACGTCTGTTCCCCGATCGTGCACAGCTGACTCCGGACCTACAGATCGTTACGAGGGGCGCGCAGCATAGAACGGCTCGCCTCACAGCTGACTGGCAAGATCCCGCAGGCGTCTCCGAGGGACCCGTTGCACGATCACTGCACCGGTGCGTCATACATGACCGTGACTGCTCGAAGCCTCTGAGTCGGCAATTGGCGCGGAAGTCTCCTTCACGACGCGCCTATCGCCTCGAAGGCACGTTCGCAACCAATTCGCAACCACCCGAGAACTCTTCACTGCAGCACCCGGTCTTACCCCCTCCATCGTTGAGGTGTGGCCTTACGTTTGCCGTGGCGGCAACTCGCTGGCAGGTCAAGGCATGCAGGGTCTGCCCGAACCGCGTGCTGGACCGCTGCGTACACACTTCGCAGCCTATGGCGGCAACCCCCGCAGTCAGCTCAAACCCCCTGCCCAAGCGTATTGCCGTGGCAGGCCTGGGTGGCGTACGAGGCAAACTAGCAACTCGGCTCGCGCAGCTTTCGAACACCGCGGCCGCAACGTTGCATCGATCGTTGGCCCATCGACCGCTCGTCGCACCGTATCCCGATTTGCGTGCCGCGGGCTTGATCGCTCCCCGCTTGGCTGTGAGCTGAAAATGGGACGTTGGCTGGCCACGCGTTGTGCACACCCCCGCCGGCATTCTACGCGCGTTCGAGTTGAACTGCGAAGACGTGCATATGCGACTCGCCGTGTTGACCTGTCTGGCGCGTGGAGGAGGGCATGCACACCGCGTAGATAGTGCTGTGTCCTTTTAGCAACAGCGGGGCGTAGTTCAGGTAGATTGTGAGCGTGGGGGACGGGCGTCCCGGTGCACGATCGAGGCAGTCTGTGCGCGCCCCGATAGGCTGATGCGCCTCCTGTGATCCGCGTGTCGATCTCAATCGACAGTACACTGTACATTCGGCCCCGCAGGACGATTACTGACCAGGACGCGGTGGGCTTCGAGCTGGAGGTCAGTGTTATATCTCACATAGGCACATTACCGTCGGAAGACGCGTCATATCACATTCACTACGCCACCCCGAGGACACGCAACGTACGTTAGCTCCTCTGGTAGATGAGTTTAGACGTCATCCAACCAGGAAGCGGGTGCAACGGTTGCCCGAGGACACACAGCCTGCGCGTATAGTGCAGAGATAATGCGCCTGCAGACTTACACGTGTGCGTTATCGACGTCGGCCCGCGCTAGCATCGCACAATGTTCGCTCAGAAATGGAACTGACGATAAAGGATTCGAGGCCCAGATAGATGAGTTATCGCCATGATCCATCATTCAGGCTCGTATTCACGACGAGACTTGAATCCAGAATTTTCATAGAACTCATTTCAAATGGGCTTCTAGGATTGGGTAGGGAAAGGAAACGCCCTGCAGGGTCGGGAATTCCTACTCAACATGTAGGCGTACTTTCAAACTGGTGCATTGCATCTGTCGCGGCAGGTCTTGCGGCTGACGCATGCATCAGGTACGCTCAGCGAACGTGTCCTCGAAGTCCACACCGCCGCGAGGCCAACCACGAATGGGAGACAACACAACTCTACCAAGTCACCGCCCATACCACGAGTAGAATGGCATATGAACTGTAGGACCTCTGACCGGGCGTATTTCGTCCCACTTTGGCGATCGTCGGCGGTGGACAATGCATATAGTACGTATAGATCTGGATCCGCGTCCGATCGCAGCCCGTGCCCTCGATCGAACGGGAGGGCATGTGAACGCTCCCAACCTCGTCATGGCTCGCGGCGCAGGGGAAGGTGCGGGATGCGGGACGATAGCAGGATTAGGGACGGTTGAATGAGAAGCGAACCCGATCTATGCCGCGAGCCTTCAGCATGGGAGACGGTAGGATGCGTCGAAGGCTCGGAGAACTTACATATGTGCGCGTCTCCGGACGGTGATTACCTGGTTGCTTCGCGTCGGGCGTCAGAACGTGACATAGCTCGAAAATTTTGAGTCATCGAAGAGTCAGCTCGGGTTGCTGACACCAGTAGCACAACGGGATGTCGCCGGGCACTGACCATGCCGAGACCAAGGACCCCTGGGGATGCCTGATCCTCATCCGGACAAAGATCGCGCAAACGCGAGCTTCAGGCCTCATCCGGCGTCCGGACAAAAGTGGGTGTCGGGCAGGCGGAGGCCTCATGCACGTCCGGACGTCGAGGAGTTCGTGGAGGGCTTCAAAGGGTACATGCTGTGAGGCCTCATACCCAGTCCGGACATGCCGCAGCGCGAACATGGCCAGAGGCGTGATGCCATCCGGACAAGGCGGGGGCAGGCGCGTCCCGACAAAAAGTCGAGCTCGGGATCAGGCCTCCCCACTAATTGTAAGGGGTCCTCGAGACCACCACTCGCGCCGCAGTAAAACGTCGAGTGATATGTCGGTGGCGAGGTGACTCTTCGGCGGGCGACCGGTGGTCGTAAGAGGACCCAGTGGGTGGTTCCTCTTTAGATGTGCCTTCGATTGAGACCGCATTGTATGATATGAAGGGCGCACCGTGTACAGGGGCGGATGTGAATGAATGAAGGTGAATCGGGCGATAGCATATGGTTCCGTCTCGAGCTGTACGTCAGAAATAGCCGAAGATGTAAGGGGCGCGTTCATGGGATCCTGATGGCACTACCGCCGTGATGGTAATTGCGGTCAGGCGGGAATTCATTAGACGTACACACCACAATCACAACAGAAGTTCTGTTGGCAGGACACAAATATAAGGATGGAGGAGTGTCGAATGAACTCGAGTCCCCTCCCGCCCGCCGCCTCCCACGCCACCGGACACCACAGCAGACGCCCTGATCGGTTCGCCTCGGAGATCGGAACGCGGAACAAAAGCGGAGGAGAAACCTTGTCTGACTAATCGCCGACCAGCGAATCACAAATTGGTTCAGATAAGTCCTCAGATCGCATCAGCAAATTATCAAGAACTGTACAGCTACGGGTTGCCGGGCTGTCACATTTTTCGACTCGGCCCTCTCTTCTCCTCATCCCACATCCCACCGCATACACTCCCTGTTACGCTCGGGCCCTCTTGCTCTCATTTTTTCCGTTCAGGTGAGTCATTTCGGCGGGGCGGTGGGGCTTTCCCCTGGCCCTCTACCCTTCCTGCGTAGGATCCGGCCCGTTGACTGGGTTTTGCAGGAAATTTATGCAGTTTTAGCGCCAAGCTGCACCTGAGCTTGTCGAGCATAAAAAGAGAGGGCTACCGTAGTGCGACGGGGGCGGCGAGAACGCGGATTGACGTCTGAGTGGAGGCGTAGTATAGAGTCAAGGTATGTCGCTCACCCATTCGCCTGGATTGGCACTGCAAAGAAACCATCCTTTCCTCCGGTTTCTCAATGAAAGAAAACATCGGGAACGCATTCGAAATGGTTACTTAGCTCGACCACGCAAGTGGAATAGGCTATGGTGTCCTTTCTACTTCTGTTGAGCGCAAATTATGGTTCCGTTGTAGTGCGGGCAGCCCGGCGAGGACAAGGGGGCGTGGAAAAGGAAGGCCGCATGTTTTACAGCCCGGGCAAAGGGCATGGGCCAGGAATTGCACGCGGCTTTGTGATGTCCTGCCTATCTGGGCAGCCCAGCCTCTCGCGGCTACTTATAGTCCTGACTCACCTTTTTGTTTCCGCTCATCGCTAATGTCCGCCCTTCCCCTGCCTAGTTTTTGTCGCTGTAGAGTGGGTCGCTGCCATGTTTTCCCTTAATCCTGGCTCGCTCTGTGACGTGTGCGCAGAGGAGTATGGCTCGCACAACTATCCCCATTCTATCCCGTGCGGTGAGCCCCCTCTCTCCCACTGCTCCCGTCGAAAACTTCTGACCCGTCGTCGTGCAGGCCACATACTATGCTTGAACTGCTGCAACAACATACTGGAAAAGACCTCACCACGACTGACTCCGTCCTGTCCTTTCTGTCGCGTGCCCTTCACTAGCGACACCATTCGTTTGATCCGCGTCGACTTCAGTGGCCATGGCAGCGGCTGGTCGACGCCGCGGGCCACCGACGGCCCCGACACCCACATCCTCGGCGCGGGTGACGACGATGTGCTCCTGTTCACAGGCGACAAGGACCGGGACAAGACCCGCGTCAAGCTCGAGTCCAAGGTCGCGCGTGTCGCGGGCAAAAAGTGCTCCGTCGAGGAGGTCAAGCACCTGCACCAAGAGCTCCGGAACTGGCTGTCGACAGATAAGAAGCGTGATGAGCAGGTAAGCGTTGGTGTTCTCTGTCTGTGAGCTCCTTCCCCGATCCCCGTCGATATCATATGCAAGGCTCTGCCCGATGCAGCGAGTGATGGTGTGACGCCCAGTTGATGCGCGTGCGAGTTCGACGATCGCTTCGATTGAGCATGACGACATGTATGTTCGCCTTCCCGCCCTGCCTATTTGAGTCTTGTCGCCGTGGCCCCCACCGCTTCCCGTCCTCTGTGCATCATCGTTGTGCATGTGGCCTGCTTCTATGTTGCTCATCCACCATCGACGATCGGGAGTCGGGGAGGGATGCCCCCCGTCCCTGCATCATGTTATTGACAACCCTCGCAGACGGCTGCCCTTGAACTGAGCGCTGCTCTGCTGCACGCGATTCTCGTCAACCACGTCGCGCACAAGCACGCTAGCGACACGGCGAAGCAAGTGGAGAACACCCTTCGCGACAGGCTTTCGGCGGTGCAGGCGGAGAAGGAGGAGCTTGAGCAGGAGCTTCACAGGTGCGTCACCCACCGCTTCCCGTGATCGGCGATCCTTGTGTTGACGTTGCTTTGCCTCTAGAATGGTCGGTCCCTCGCCGCATCCTCGGGCGAACCACGGTTACTCACTGTCCTCATTACAGCGCACGCAGTCTGCAGCCAAATCTGCCGAGATCCAGACGCTCCGCGCGGAGCTGAGCCGCCACAAAATCAAGGTCTCAGCACCGGCGCTTGGCATCCCTGCCACGCCGCCCTCTGCTACCTCGCTCGCGTCCGCGCAGAGCGGCCTCACGTCACCTCCACGCCCGCAATCGACGACCGCCTTCACGACCCCGCGCTCCCGCGCGACGTCTCCCACGTCTCCCACGCCGTCCCCGGCGCGCGCCGCGTACACGCCGTCAATTGCGTCCCCGCTCTCACGCATCAACTCCGCGTATGCGGCGACGCACGGCCACACGCGCTCGGCGTCTGCTATCCCGATGCACCGTTCGATGACGCCAGCAGCACGCCCCGCTTCCGCGATACCCTCTCCCGCCCAGCCGATACCCCATGCCTCTGCGAAGCCGCGGCTCTCGAGCCCGCCGCCCGCACTCAAAATGAGCCGCTCGACGAGCTCCAGCTCGGACGAGAAGGAAAAAGAGAAGCAGCGCAACGCGCAGCGCCTGCAACTCATGGAGCGCTGGATCCCGACCGTGGACGCGGCGTCGACGAGCCCGCCTACCGGCCCCCCAACGAAGTGGCCTCACTTCGCCACGAGCCACGGGTCCGCACAGCATGCTCCGTTTGTGCCCCCCACCCGGTACAAGACCCCGTTCTCGGTGCACTCGCCCTAGACGCGCGCGCCGGTATATTATCAAGTTGGATCACTTATTTTTTCCTCTCCGTCTCTCTCCATCGACTATCTCGCCAGGATTTCGGCTCTCATCTATCTCCTATCCTACTAAACCGCTAGTGCCACCTCTTTCTCCACCTCGCCTCTCGAGCTCTCGCGCTCTCGATCGTCCGTCCAGTCTCCCCCGCCCCCGCCCCCGCCCCATCCGCCTCGGATTGACTTCGCAGTGCGCCCGGCGCCCGGCGGGTCTCCACGTCTCTGCTCGCTTTGCTGAAGGTACATACTTACGCACGCTTTATTCGGTGTTTATGTTGGTTCGCTTGCTTATTCCGTTCAGCTTTCTCCACCCTGCAGCTCGCTCGCGTGCGCGCGGCCGCATATTCCCCTTTCCTTTTTTCAACCCCTTTTGCCCTATCTATCGTGGAGCCCCGCCGTCATCTTCCTACCCTCCCCGACCGCCGTAATCTCTCTATCGATCTCGTCTTGCATACCGAATAGTCTTTCCTCTCTCCTCGTCTCTCCTCTCTCGTCTCTTTTTCCGTTGTTCTCAGGATTAGTTCCTCGTTGAACGACGCACCCTGTAGCAAATTGCTGTCTCCTCTTCTCTCTCGTCTCTTTTCATCTCTACCTCTGTCTCGCGCATGGCGCGTGCTCTCGATTATGACTCTTACGGATCAATCTCCCTATATAGACCGTGACGATTACAGTACGATACCTCACGAACCCTCAGGACATTTTACGACATTTATAGGATGTGTGTTCCGCACGCATTTGTTGGTGTGCGCTTGATGAGAAATGCCGGGACTCGCCGACAACACACTCTTCTCCTTGCATCGTGGTGGCAAGTGGTATGTCGCATCTGCTACGTATGTGCTAGTTTGCTGAAGCCTCAGAAGCTAGCAAGTAAATGAACGGAATGTCGCCGGACCTGGATTCTAAGCCTTCCTCCCATGCATTGTACGCACACCATGCGTAGTTGACACCTTCTTTGTCCTAGACTCCGGGGGCTCCCAACCTTCGAACATGCTCAGGGCCTTGCGAAGAGTACGATGCACTCTTCACGCTGCCGACGGGTCGGAACTAGCGGCACCCATGGGCCTTATCCTACCATCGAATCTCATCCACTATGCCCTCTTCCCATCGCGGCGTGTGATGACGCAGTGTCGCGCGTCAGGCCGATGAACGTTGGAAGACCTCGGACGTCGGGGGCCGCTCGCAGACGGTGCATGCGTGGCACGTTCGAGGTGCCACTGGTGCTGAGTCCGTTCAGTGCGAAAGTGGGATGTGCCGGCCACTGCAGATCGCCCTCTCAGGGCAGCCACTCGAGGGGTCCAACTCGCACTAAGTAATCCCTCAATACTGGCGCAATGCTCCCGGGGCCCTGGCTACTCCGAGATCTGGCTGTCTGTTCATCGTGTGGCGCCGATGGGCCAAGATTGGCGTGGACAGGCATCTGTGCATCTGTTTTGCGTGTGAGGGGAGATTGCCAGTGGGTGCCACTGACTTCAGAGCATGGTTCTCGTGATCAGCTTGCATTCAACGGATCTCAGGCACTGCGCGATTGGGTTGCGTCCTGGGATGCGAGATGCGGAGTCGATAAGCTACCGGGTGGTGTTCCTTGGTGTCTCGAAGGCGATGGTGAATCTGTGATGTTTGGCTGGGTGCTGCGTCGGGTCATGTTTGAGTCTCGTGTCTATTTGTAAACTGTAAGTTGTAATGCACACGAGTCTATGCACATGACGGCTTCTACAGAATTATCTCTATTTCGGAGAGAAGGCCCATCGACCATAACTGGTAATTATCGTCTGCGGATGAAGTCTGCATCTGTTGCTCATGGATCATGATCACTGCCAGTGGCCACGGGAGCAGCCTGAGCAGTGAGCATCACGTCTCCCCGTCACGGTGTTTACCACGACTTGTTGTTCTAGCTCTGTGCCAATAATAGCGAAACATCACTTGTACAATACCTACCGCATTTCATCTCCCACTCAGTTCTCAAAATCCTTGATCAATATTATTCTCGAGGGTGGTGGGCGCACCTAAGTGAAGCCCGCCACAACGCGTCTGTGGCGTTACCAATTTGAGCGCCTATTGTATCGCGCGGGCCCCTCGGGCCGCGGCCTCTGCCGATTTGGCGTGGAGGGCGCTCGTTGAGTACGTTGAGTACTTGAGTAACCAGCCCTCCTTATCCTGCTACGATGATTTTACAACATACTCCTCTTCCACGAAACATATACAACTTCGAGGCTTTGACGCAACCTCACGGTCGTCCAGCTCAGTCACCACACAACAAGGACCAGCAACTGAAATGCCTTACTGGATAGCATGACAGAGAAACACTCACAGGGCTACTAGTATCTGAGCGTGCAATCATGAGCGGGCAAGTATAGTTATTTTACATGTGTGCACTCTGATCCTACATGGGCACTTCTAGATAGTAGAACTTGCAAGGGGGGGAGGTAAAGAAGCACAAGACGGGTCGATAAGGTACACGTGTTGGCCTGTAGAACCACAAGAGCATTCCAACTGGCACTGGTAGGGGAGTAAGCGGACCTCCCGCGCGTATGATGCAGGCAGGAAGACGCGTTATAACGGTTGAAATCTGGGATTCTTGACCATAGTGACTCCTGGTGAGTTTTCCTCATTTTCAAGATCCGTTGTCGTCCTAGGGAAATCAATTTCGCGAATAGATCGTCCACTGCTCAGACACACGTAGGTCGGCCAATGCCTGGTGTTCACGGCTCAAATTCCCTTCAGCTCTGTCAACCCCGTTTACCATGTATTCGGCTCATGAGATACCTGCTCCCGCGATGTCCCCCGGCTCGGACGTCGGGGCGGCGTCCTCAGGTACGCGGATCAGAGGAAGCGCATCGATGGTGAAACGGACGTGACACTTGGCAAGTACTAGTACTAGGCCTCGCCCACACTGATCGAATCGATCATCGAGCGGGGCCCCAGGGGCGTGCTGCTGCGGCGAATAGGCTACCAGCGACAGGCCAGTCTGGTCTTCCGGGCAACGTGTTACCCTTTGATTGCGAGTGTACGTGTTAATACGAGTATGGTCGTATTGGTTGCTGAGCCGATTGGGCGTGGGCCCTTCGAGACGAGTGCCATACCGACTGTCAGCACCCCTACTGGCCGTGGAACGCTGACAATCCGAAGAGTGCTCTTGGAAATGTGCGAATTGAGGGCAGCACAATGAAACCTCTCATCTATCGACGTCTCCAGGCTCATCGCTGTCTCGTATAACTTGATAAGATGACGGGCCTTGATTTACTGTGGGTTCACCCTGTCCTGGGTGTCAATTCTACACGCTGACTACGTATACGGACAACGTGCAGTACTCGTGTTGGGGCATTCATTACAGAACCGGCCTACAGTATTCAGCGGACTTGTGCTGTATCTACCGGAGGTCGATTGACCGATCCTCTACAGGCACCGACTCCCGCTACCGAGCTAGCCAGCTCTGTTCGCTGACTCTTACTCTGGCAGGCCGCTTTTCAAGGGTAACTAACACCTAACCGCCGCGCATGCAGTGTTCCACTACTGAAACGTCTCAGATTTTCGGGGTGGATATGGCTGAACGACCGCGCACGCGAGAATTGTGGTATATCCGATCTTGTAAGTAAATATGCACGCTCTCATTCTGGGGTTCAAGCGCAGAGAGACTGACGCTATTAGGCGATGCTACGTGAATCCTCCCAGCAGCTACGGCCGAAAGGATTCACGCATTGCTAAGTATGAAGATCGGAAGCGGCGCCTGGTGGCTGCCGTACGAAGGTCGCGCAGCAAACCAGGGGCGCATCTACAACCTCAAAGTCTGAGAAGCACCCTCAGGCCTCACACCGGCCCTCTCCCAGTGCTCTCTCCCACCGCCTACAGATACCGACGTCTACACTAGTGCAGCACGTCCCGGCTCCCGAGTGCGTTCAGCACCCCGAATGGATTAGGCAAGTAAATAAGCTCGCGCTGCTGATTCGTCCCAGGCCCGTGTTTCAGAAGCCGAAGGGGAGGAAGCACAGAAGGGCCCACATAGCATGGGAAGACTGGAGAGTTCACAGGAGCATGGACCTGCTCGTTCTCAGGGGTGGCAAGCGACGGTCGCTGGTTGCTGCCTCGTGATCACCCTCCGCGCGTTCGCGGGCGGCATGTTGCCCTGCAGGTTCATACTCTGCGATGGGGTCGAGAGGCGTAGTGCATTGCTACCCGATACGTCCGAGGGAGCGAAGCACGAACAGACGATCCTTCACTGAACTTGGTAGTACTAGCAGCAGGTCGCGAATAGCCAGGCAGAGGTACGTCCTTCCCTGCCCTTCTTTCGGGCCTGCCAGCGAAGGGCCCACGAACGCCGTTGCTGATAGTACTAACTTGCACGCTACTAAGGCGTACGATCTCCGCCTTGATCTCGCTCTGACCGAAGTCAGCAATCAGGCAGTGGCCTCGGTCGTTCACTAGAATGTTGTTTACCTATATATACAATCAGCGATGTTGTGCCATGATTTCATACGTCCTGACCTTGAGATCCCCATGTAGGATGATGTTACAGTGTATCTACTCCATACTATTTGCGATGTCGTTGATCATGGAGAGAAGGGTTCGGGGGTCTAGATTGGGCTTGGACTTCACGTAGGATGGTAGGTCGCCGTGTTCGTAGTATGGGCTCGCAAAGAAAGGCGGTCTGACGGTGGCTGAAGACGCGCCCAGAAGAGCATGTACGTTCGGGTGCGAGAGCGATCGCCATATGTCTACCTATCACGAGAAACCTGTCAAAACTAGACGCCGAGATCACAATGCTGTTCCTGACCTCTTGAGAGAAGAGTTTTGATACGGTACATATGACTCTATCGCCAGTGCCTCACGAGGCGGCGAACCCAGTGATGAACGGGGCTTCAAGTTCTCACATCCAAGACGCTGAAGCAGAGAGTGATTAGTCTTGTTCAATCGAACTACGATCTCTTACCTTCATACATATAATCGGCAGGATAGGGTGGAAGCCGGTGGCTGAGGAACTACCAAGCTTGTCCTTGACTTTGGCACTGGCACAAGCACGACGTGTTCATTACGTGATCAATCGTCACCAGACTGTTAAACCACATGTCCATGTACAACACGGCTTACCACTCCTGACCAATCCGATGCTTGTCGGAATGCACACAAGATGAGTTTGATTGACATCATTGGCAGCTACCAGGACAACTCGAAGGCATATCCACCACAACAACCAAAGATAACGTGGTGTCATAGTCAAGGGGATCAATAATTGCGGATAGCAAAGGTACTTTATCGTGGCTAATTAGTCACTTTTGTAGTACTCTGTACCTGACTATAATACGACTATTCTGCACCGATGTGGATCGCGCACGGAGTGAGTAATACTTGTTCACTAGTCGGCACAGCCATAGTCACCACTAAGTAGTCTGACCACTACATAGTCGGCGCACCAATAGTCGCCGTAAGACCACTACCTAGTCCAAACGTTTGGACTTGTCCAACATGAGCAAAGGTAATGGATTGATATACACTACAAGGTACGCGACCACACGTTAGTCCACACCCGTTGAGGCCGGCTGCAGCTCCGGAGGTGCCAAAGAGAAGTCAACTGGGCCTAGTTCTAGATGTACCTCTGCCGGGAATCTCTTGCGCGCATCAGACAGGAGCCTCGAATACATCGCCACTTGCCTACAACAACTTGAAGATCAGCAATACATTCATAGTTCAACAAGACAACCACCCACTTCGCTGCGTAAGCAGCTGCGCCTCGCTCGGCACCCGTTGTGCTCGGTGACGCAGCACGCTTCGTCCATAGTTCCACGTAGTGGTGCAAGGAGCGTTGAGCGCGTCGCATTTCTTCTTTCACGAGCGCGACCTCTTCTTGCCATCGAGCAATGTAGGACGCTTCTATACTGTGGTGCGAACACTTGGACTGTGAAATAGCATGGCGTATTGACCTGATTGGTTCTCAGTGCCCGCAATGTAGCCCGGCGAAACGGCCTCTTTATCGATATCATAGCGACCCACTCGACAAGGAAGAGCTCGACCTCATTGACCGAATGCGCGTGGCCACCCACAAGCTTGTCGTGAGCAGCCAGAAGCACGATGCATTTCTCAAGAAACACGCAGGCGATGTGGACACAAAAGGCCCAGATGTTATCCGCGAAGCCCGTGTCCTTGCTGCTGACAAGGAGGAGTTTGTGCGAGCAAAGGAGCGATTGGTTCAAGAGCCCGAAGATCTCCTTCAGCGGCGGGCTCCCCTGCCACCTCTGTCGTTGGAGGCCCCTAATCAGGCACGTTCTGCTGTGTCTTTGTCGCGCCCAACAAGGCAGGGCAGCATGTCTAGGGCCACTCACCAAGCAGCAAGCGTGGCAGATGTAATACCTCCACTCGACACGGTAATGTGCTCACTTCAAGTTTGTTGTATACTACCATCTCATACCATGCATTACAGGCATTGCCCAGTGTTGCCACCAGTAGGAAGACTGCCAAACGGCCTCGCGAAGTCATTGATCTCACGCAGGAGGTGAAATCTGGCTCTGCCAGTGTCGGAACACGCCGTGTGCGCCAACGGGCTGAATCAAAGGACAACATCATCGACTTGACCATGGAAGAAGACAATCAACGCCCTAGTGACTCGGGACCTGCAGAGCAAGCACGTTCTACGAGTCGCGAGAACTACCTGATGGTATATGGATACATCAAGGTGCGCGTATATCTACTTCCACGAATCCAGCTGTGACTGAAATTACCTGTGCAGGATGGACGAGCTGCGAAGGTGTCTTTGTTCAATAAGGCGGCGCGCATCTCGTTTTCGAAGATGTTCACCGACGAAGGCTTAGGCCTGACGGATGCCATCGCGGTGTGGCTAAGCCCAGAGCCTAAGTGGTGTTTTCGCCTCGTAGAGGACCTCGTGAAAGTGCCATGCACTCTTCGCCCCGGTGAATACATTGTTTGGGCGAAGTGGGGCTTGCAAGAGCTCCCTGATCTGGATATTGTCACGGGTAGGTCTTGAGCTGCTACAAATGTATCGGAACTCATGACTTGTTACTAGGTGATGCTCCAGCGGAGGCCCCGCACTGGCCCAACGTCGAGAGGGTTTGGGACACTCGGTACTCCATTATGAATTGAGATAATATATTTTCCTTTATTGTGTCTGTATCGCGCGCAGTATACTATGTATTTTCGCGCAGACTACTACTAATCCCCGTGACTATTAAAAATGCTAACTCTTGATGTGGACTAGTACTACGGGTGACTGTTGATTGTGCCCGACTAATCCTAGTGCAGACTAAACGATGCCGACTACTGATTGCTCTGACTATCATTTGTGTTGACTACTGATCGCGCTGACTACAAATCACGCCGACTATGAATCACGCCGACTGCGAACCACGCCGACTACGAATCACACCGACTATTATTCGTGCAGGTTGTTGACAGTAATCACTTGGCAATTTGGGTGCTGTTGATTGCAATGCAGTCCAAGAATGGCTGTGACTAGTGGGGCCGACTACGATATGAGGACTATTAGTCAGTATTTTAGTCGCCATGAAAGTACGCCATCCGTGACTAAACAGTCACAGGAAAGTACCTTCCTAGCTGAGGCGGCTCAGGGGATGACCAGCCAACTCGCATGAGTCGACTATACTGCTCTTTCCTCGTAAGCCTTGCCGCGCGTTCAAAGCGAACAAGATAGACGATGCAATCACTAGCGAGAGTAAACATCGAGTAGTTCAGACGTAGGATGGAAATTGAGACCACTCACGATACGGAAGAATCCAGAGCACTGCCATGAATAGCACGGGCTTAGTGGGAAATGCAGCGTACTGATAGGCGATAGTAGAGGCCGAGGGAGTTGAAGATCAGTCGCGTCTGGTACGGGACTTAGACCACCGCTTACAAGGATCAGTCCGACGATAGCTCCGATGCTATACCAGGCAGCGGTCTAGTCAATACCGGGAACACACGCACGCGAGTGACGATAATGAACATACCTGGTGATCATGGAGGTCTCTGCACTATACCAGACAACCCTACGTAACAGACGATTGATACTGCTCGCCGGTAAAAGCATTAGTGACTGGATATAACATTGCAGACGAAAGGGCGTACCTCGGAAATGCAGTGCGATGGCAATAAATCACTGATCCAAGGATGACTGACATGAGAATGTCGGAACTTGCTAGTGCAATCAATGTCCCATACGTGCCCATCTAAGGCGAATGCCATCGAGGATAGTGTTTACGCTGGAAAACCCAAGAAACTCACCGCTCGAGGAGGGGCCGTTGGATTTCTGACCCTAGTCAAGGTATGACACGGTTAGCCCAAGGTAGCAATGATGGAGCCACGAGAGGGAAGGACATACATCTCAGCCACCACGACTGTTCGCAGAAAGGCATCGAACGTGAGGTCCAAGGTCAATAGGCATCATGTAGCTCACATGCGGCAAATGCTAGTATGTCGTAGCAAGTGTAAGCACAATACGAGGATATCACACACAAAGAATGTACCGAATGTCACCAGTGCGGCGAGCATCTGTTTATGAGGATACAGACGGTTGTAAAGGCTTGTATGTGACTGCAGCGGATGAACGTACTATAAGAGCACCTAGGTACCATTTTCGGCTGACTTTTGGGCAAGTTCAGCCGTCAGCCGTTGAAGTGAAAGAAGAGGGAGGCGGGCCTACCCTTCCATATACGAAAAGAGAATATGCTGCACCCAATAGTAAGAATGTGGTGTTACCACCAATGGGGAGACATCACAAACGCGCACCCTTTCACGCCAAGATCACCGATAACCTTTGTATGAGTAGCAGTAAGGTACGAGACTCTTCACAAGGGATTGCACGTACGACTCCTATAACGATGGCCTATTCCAGGTCATATTGAGCCATCTGGGAAGGAGAGGGTGGTAGTGAACTCACCATGGCGCTCCTTTGACGAAGACGCGACGTCATTAAGAAAGAACACAGTGTACCGTCAGGTTTATCATATACCATGTCAGCGTTTCGAAGGCAATTGGGTTTCCATGATGCGTGACAGATAATGTGTATACAGTATCGGTGACGAGGAAAGTGTGGAAAAGATTCATGACCCTAGGGTGCACTGGATGGTAAATAAGCTTCTAAGGACAGAGGACTAGGACTTGCCATACAAAGAACATCTAGTGAACAATGCGGTGATTAGGACATTCTATGTCCATGACCCGTAGTACACCACTCACAAGCGACCTGATGACAATAGGATCCGACTCGCTTCGCAAATAATATACCAATGTTTGACAGCTTGTGACCCCCTGGAGACTAAAGACCTATTGGCGCGTGTACATGAATACGTGGTGGAAAGGCATAATACATACATGGCTCCTAGAGTTGCGCCTGTGGGCCCAATCAATGTCACGTGTCATCTACATGGCAACGCCACTTACTGATGAGCATCACCCCGACATTTTCGTTCAGTAGTGCCAGAGGAACTTGCATTGCGGGGGTCGCCATTGCAGAAAGGTCTATGCGTGAAAGGGTATCCAAGCGCCGCAGACCGCAGTGCCAACCCTATATACGAAACACAGTGAGGGCGGGGCGCCAGTCAGTCGGTAGCATTGGAGTCTGTCGATTTCGCAACAACATTTCAGTATCATTGGAATCTTGTCGGAATGCACGTTCCCCTATAGGCGCTCTACTAAAGTGAACAGGTTGACGAGCAAACCAAGTATACAGATTACTATACTAGTCTCGGAACAAGACCTCCACGCGCCCGGCGGGGAGGTGTGGGGTTTGTGTCGAACCTAATTACTATACATGTGTTCAACGCGAAGAAATGTGAAAACAAGCTCTCACCGTTATCAGCCCTGACGTGTCGATGCGAAGCTGACAGCTATGTAGAGGACGTGAAGTCGAAGAGACAGTGCCCCCAGAATGCATGACACTGATGAGCCCGACTGATGAGTTGGTCATGTTCCACGCAGACAGGATACATCAGCAGATACCCGATGTGACGAGTCTCACGGACTCTCACGGCCAGACCCTCCATCGCGCCACTACCACACCTCGATATCGATGTCAGCCTGAGCTCTGGCTTGGCTGTGTACACTCACTATCGGCAACAATGGCGGCGCGCGTCGACCTCACGTATCGAACAGACACTTGCGCTCACCAAAACCAACGGTCAATCTGCACAGCTGCGACTGTTTATAATGACGAACTGTCACGGTGAGCTCTCGATGATACCACTGTACATGCCGCAACCTACCTTATCGGGGTTCCCAAGGGGACCCTGACGCTAGCTGCTCGCTGGTTCATCGTAGCCTGGGAGGGAGTGCACCCATTTGGATCTGTCCAAGTACCGCATGTGCCGCTAGGTATCATGCCCGCCCATCGCTGCGATCAAGTGTTGTTGCTCTTGAGATGTACTAAAGAAGGGCAGCAGGTATGGTACAAGCGAGGTACAAGCGACATGAGCACCCCGCTCGTGCACCTCTGGTCGATATCTTTAGTTGGAGACACGTCAGTCTTCCTAGAATTGGTCACACGTAGAGACGTATATGCTCACATTTCCGAGTCACGGGTAAGCGCTGACTATGCATCTTAGGGAAGAAGATTTGACTGGCTTACTGCATCAACAGCTGCGATAGAGATTCATCAGAGGGGTGACTGTACAATCTGTGAGCTCGACGCACCTTCTAAGTTACTAACTTATAGCCATCCGGTATCCTTGATGCTCCCATTCTAGCTGAGCTGTGTGTGCCAGCGGAGAAACAGCCGGTAGCTCCAGCTTGCTGAAGCGACGAAGATAGAAAGTCACCGCCTCGTGAAAAAGATCCCTTTGCGAAATCGGCGATATCAAGGTGTGGTTCGCTGATCACTCCAACTTGCGATGCAAGTAGCACAGCATGCGAATGGACGAAACACTAATGTTATAATTCATTCTAGCTTATCAGCATCTCCACATGAGTAGCCGTCAAGAGAACCTTCGCAGGAAATCAACCGATACAGCGCGGGTACTCAAGAACTCAGGTTCCAGGTTCTTGCAACGTCGTATGGTCGGTGATAATCCGACCGAACTATCGGAGACATGATGAGGGCGCTCCGTTGCCTGAGTGCTTCTCTGGCGTTGAGAGCGACTAGCAGTGAGCCAAGGATGACTGCAGCGTGTTGTGTCAGCGGGTTACAATGTACACGCAAGAGAATGAACTATACGCACGGTGAGGAAGTATCCAGAGCACTGCCTCGAAGATTGCCGTGTTGGGTAGGGTGACGTACTGTGAACACGGTCAAGGCTGTATAGGTATTATGGGCGTAGTGCTCCAGTGCGGCTTACCATAATGACACCTGCCATCGATCCTACCCTATACTCAGGTTCGATTTCTGGGTGTGCATGGAGACGGAAGGGCGGAACACGCACGCTGTCACTAGGGACGTCTCCATAGTGTACAATATCGCTATACGCAAAATTCGGTTGACGCTACCAACTTCGTCAGACGCCGCCGGGGGTCCAACGCGCAAGAGGCGGGGACGTACGAAGCAAACATGGAGCGCCGACGCCAGAAGACGATAGCCAGCACTACTGACATGATGACGTCTGAGATCGCCAACGTGATGAGTGAGCCGAGCGTCCCGACCTACGACAAAGTCAGCGCAGATCTGAAAGCAGCACCTCCCCGTCACGCACGCGGTTAGGAAGGTTATTGGGTGCCATGACCCTACAAGTAACCGTCCAAATTATCAACGATACCAAGGCAGGCCATCGACAGAGCGTACATCGTGATGGCCAAGACTGTTGGATTGGAACCCGGTGTTCAAAATTACGGCTCACTCTGATGGCGACATGACACTCACACAAAGAGAATCCTAAGCATGCGTAAGCTCAGTCAATTGCTACTGAATTCGGTGTGGCGTACCGAACGTGACGAAAGCGCCGCTCATCTGCAGACGAGAACGGCAATCAGTGGTTATCACCGATATCGGAGGCAATAACGCACAATAGCAGCGGCCAAAGCCCATTTTTGGCTAACTGTCTAGGAGTCAGCCTTGTACCGACATTTGTAATAACCTTCGTTACTGACGCCTCCACACACGGTACGAGAACGTCCTGCGCCCCATATAAATCAGCATATCAAGCGAGAAGACCGGGGTAGTAGCAGCTCACCCCTTCACACCGAAATCACTCAGGGCCTACTCCCACTCCTCAGAACCTGTTAGACATACTGAAGGGGTAGCACTTACGCTGACAATGACGACAGCCTAGCTTGAAAGAAGAGGAATCTGTCGCAAAGTACGCGAAAGGATATGACGACTCACTATGTCCCCCCTGTAACACAGCAGTGAGTACGATCCACTTCAATGACCGAGGGAGTGTATCATTGTTGCTTACCAGTTGAGTTTGCTCAGATCTGCAGGATCACTGTGGTGATCGACTGACCGAATATACACCGCGACTCCCACAAGAAAGATTTGTAGGGCATTGAGAAGCCTGCAAGACCACGCGAGCAGACAGGATGATAAGTCGCGCGACGCAGCAATATGACAAGCTACGCACAAAACAAACAAAATCTGGGAACTTGAGCGACAATGAGCACTACGATGCGTCAATGTCTACTCACCAAGCACTTTATGACATATGGATCAGCTTGACTGTGTTTGAAGTAGTAAATCGCTTGCCCATTGTTAATTCCTTGCAACCTACAATGCTTCAGCGACAGTCGCGAAGGGCTTGTTGTAAATAAGGCTTACATGCTACCGACAATCAGGCCTGTTGAAGCGAGATCAAAAGAGCGTGTTGGCTACCAAGTGCCACCACACGCACCTACGAGCATTGCTCCTAGGGTCTCGTTCAGGACCACGATCGGGATGCCCAGCGCTGGCGCAGCCATCGTGCAATGAGGACTCTGGGTCTCGAAGATTGTCGTCACGGAGCGGTGCTAAGTGACATATATAAGACTCAAACGCTGCGATATCGCCGTCTCCCATGATGAACTACGACCAACTGTGGGACAGCAGTAAGCCCGGGATTGCTCTAATCGGAAACCTTGAGAGAACAGAAGGTACTAAATTGAGATGTCATCACAGAAAAGCCGTCTGGGGATAGCAGGGGAAGGCGGGTCTAATATAAACCTAGTTGCTTGCTATCACAGAAGTCGTACTCGAGGGAGACAATGACCAAGGGATCACACGCTGCGCGTGGATCTCGTATTCGATATCTGGAGAAGCGAGCCCCAAGCCCTGTACTTGTCGCGGAACAAGCTCAACAAGGCAAGAGAACTAGTGAAGAAATGCCATACCTGACTGCGAAGATCTAGTAACTCCGTGCGCCGGACACAGCACGCAGACAGATCACACTTCGTGATGACGAGCGACGCTGGGGCGTAGCACTGCCAACCTTCGGAAATAAAACGGACAGAACTCTAACCGTCCGGGGTAAATAGTGCGATCTAATACCGAGGTCGGCCGTCCAGCATGTCTCGAGAAAATGGAACGGCGGGATAATCACAGTGTCCCCGAAAAAGGAAATGCATAACTACAGCGTCCAAAGGCTCACGGATAATTGGCAAGTCTTCTTATAGGATCATGACGTGTTTGAGAGGCCAACTGGCAGACTCAATGTGACTGTACGCGATCTATAGTCAAGACAGTAGTCAACATATGAGCATCAAGGTCACCGCGCAGTATGCTCACTGAGTTTCAGCGCAGCCCGAGCCGCGGTTCACATGCGGCGCTTCGACGCGTTGAAAGCTCAAGATACATGGTCTGAGGATGCAACTTGACTCTGTCAAAGCGCATACATGTACGCGACCGACCAAAGGCAGAAATAATTCAGTCTGAAAGTTGCGTTCAGGCGTTAACGTTCAAAGTTGCGCACACTTTCGTAGCTATAGGTATATGAGCAATTAAAAATACAGCAAAAAACCTGATCAACTATAGTACTCACTGACAGCTACTGCGAAAAGACGAACAAGCCTCGCAACCGCCGCCAGTTAATACTTTGGAGCCGGGGAAGGTCGGGTACGACGTTACTTTGTCAGATAGTCGCGCATCGGACAGCTTGTCTGACGCTTTCCCATGAGGGCTCAATTTTAGGCAAGAACACAAACCAGAGCAGCGCAGTCAACGTCGAGTTCGAGGTCGTTGAACGCGGGTGAGGACAGGTGAGGAAGAGGTAAGGTACAGATTGCCAGTCCGGGGTACGGTAGTTTGGTTGTGTTTGGCTCGTGGCGTCGTGGCAGGACTCGGCTGCCGTCAGCCGCGCCTCGCCGTTCTCGACGACGACCACCTACGACCCCACGACGCAGTGCGCTCACAACAACCTTGACATCGTTTGATACGGTGAGTGCGCATACATGCCTTTTGATGGGCCGCGAGGAGCTGATGACGGACATATCCTGTACTATAGATCCCCTTTTGCCACCATGTCAGTATCCGAACCGAGCACGATACGCATATCCTCTAACACAGTCTCCGTCTTCGCCACCGTGCCTCTGACGTGATGTGCATACAGGTCTGAACCTTACGACCCATACCTTCCCAGAGGCGGCTCTTCCTCGAACCCCTCCGGCGGCGCGGGCGGGAGCGCGGGCAATGCGAAGACGGCTGCTATCCAGCAGCAGATTGACGACACCGTTGGTATCATGCGCGAGAACATCACCAAGGTGGCGGAGCGAGGCGAGCGGTTGGACCAGCTGCAGGACAAAACAGGTGCGCCGCCCTCTCTCGTCGCCTCGCGGCCAACGTTTGGATTGGCCGTGCTGCGGCTGCGGGCTGTGCTAACGATTCTACTCCCACAGACAACCTCGCCGTGTCTGCACAAGGTTTCCGTCGGGGGGCCAACAGGGTCCGCAAGGTGTGTACTCCCGCCTTTCGCTGCAGTATATCCCACGTTCATGCTGCATTGTGTGCAGAATATGTGGTGGAAAGACATGAAGATGCGCATTATAATCGGCGTTGCCATTGCCATCATCATCATCATTATCGTCGTCTCCGTTGTTAAAGCGACCCACCATTGAGCACCGACCCTTCCCTCCTTGACCCTACCTCTGGACACCGTTTTGTCACGTCTCGACTCGATGCTCCGCCTGTCTTGTGTTGTGATGTGTTGTACATGATACTATCTATGCACGTACTACTATAATTCTGTTTCTACATGGTACGGCTTAGGCGGACTAGTTTTCTCATCTTCTCCACCTCACCACAATGACTTGAGACCTACAAGGCTGATACGTCGATGACTGGAGATATGCCAGGTTCTGAGTCTTACCTGCGATGCATGCATGATCCGGTCTGTGAGATTCCACTGGCCGGTGACGTTGCATCCGTTCCTGAAGCGTTGTGGTCAAGTTCCACCCGGCACTCAGTATTTCTGACGAAGATTATTGCGAGAGCTTGAGCCTGAAACGTAACAGACATAGTTCTTGGAGAAGCTAACGAAGCCAGGGTCCGGATGTATGTAAATATAGTCTAGGTGCAGTTGCATTGCAGGTACTACAGGACAACAAGGGGGTATCGTAGGGTAGCATACGAAAGAGGGTGAAAGATGTAAATAGTAGAAGCAATAAATGTCAATCGACACGACGAAACGATTCACACGACTCAACAGCTTCGCGCTAGACTGCAGCAAGCAACTCCGGTCCATAAGTTACCGTGCATAAGATCCATAACGATAGACCAGCCATACCATAACCTTACTCTTCCTCGCCCTCGTCGTCTTCCTGGATAGTCGCGGGGCCTGAGCGGCTCGCGGGCAACTGGCGTCTGCCACTGCGCTGCTGTTCGGCTTGCTCGAACGACGACTCGGGGAGAGGCGACGTACGCCCCATGGGCGACCTTCCCCCCTTACTCCGTGTACGGCCGCTCGCGGCCCCCAGCCCAGGAGCATTCCCGCGTTTACCTGCCGCGCGCCCAGCATGGCCCCTCGGGGCTGGGGACAGCAGCGGCACCTCCGGGCGCTGCACAAGCGGAGTCGTATACGTGCTCTGCGCGCCCATGCTCAAGCTCGCGTGAGAGGGCATCTGCCCAAGGCCGCCCGCGAAGCCGGGCCCGTCGTCGTCTTCGTCGACCCAATCGCTCTCGTCGCCAAGGGTGAGTGACGCGCGCCCGGAGAACACGTCGCGGATGCCCTGCGGCGCACCCTCGACGGGTGGCGAGATGTCCAGGACCTCGATTGCGGAGTACGACGCGCGGGTCTGCCAGCCCGGCGGCTCCTGCCCCCAGCTCTTCTTCCAGCTCGACCGCCCCAACGAGGACAGGTACCCGCTGCTGCTGCTGGTCGGGTGCGCAAACGGTGTCTCGCGCTTGCGGGCGACGAACGCGGTCTGCCCGTGCGCCCGCCGTGGCGTCTGATTGTCATCAATGGACCGTCGGCCGAGCGGGCGGTTCGGCGAGCTGTTTCGTCGGCTCTCGCTCTCGCTGAGCTCGTATATGGAGGCTGGCCGTGAGGAAGTCAGTGAGTGCACGGAGGACGCCGAATTGGATCGGAGGTGTGACGGTGCGTGGACCTGTCTGACCACACGAGTAGACGAGCCAGAGCCTCCCCGGCGATGGTACTTCGGCAACGGCGACGCCGTACGCCCTGGGTGCATTGACCCCGCGGAGCTCGCAGAAGGTGACTTTCGATGCCGATGCCCCATGAAGCTCTGGACTGAAGAGGGTCGTGACACGAGTTCATCTAGCTCCGAATTTGGCGTGTGGCTACCGAACGACCGCCGGCTTGCATCACTACGTCGCCTTGAGACGTTAGTGTACCCCGGTGAGTCAAACGTCGGAAATTGCGTAGACTGCACTGAGGAGCGTTTGGAGTTGGCACTGCTGGACCGCCGTGAGGATGCCGACGCTCGTTTTGACCTGTTATTCGTATTCGTGTTCCGCCCTATGCTCATCTTACCACGCCCACTACCTCGACGTTTCACTGTGCCACGACCTCGCCCAGGTCCCGGGGTAGAAGGGCTTGCGCTGCTAAGCGGGCGGGGGTAGGGAACGCTTGGGGAGTCGACGAATGCCTCTTCCTTACGCTTCCCTTTCGTATCTTCCCTAAAGAATAGGCGGAACGCGGACAGCAAACTTGCGCGGTTGCGATGCCCGCCGAAGCCCTTGTTTCCGGTGATATTCGGCAGCGCAGATAGCGTGTCCCGTGGTGAGTCAGTGCCATTGGGTGGGGGCGACGACCTATTGCCTGCCATGACCCATGGGGAACCAGTGTCTGCCTGCACACTGACACTGCTTGTAGACGGAGGGGGTGTCGTGGGTAATCCGCTATCTTTTGGCTTAAGCGGTGGACTCTTCAAGAGCCTGCTCGACGAGCTGCCATGCGACCCTCGAGACTCCTCTGTATTGGCCGGTCGCTTATCCCCGCTGTCCCGTACTCCCTCAGCCGATTTCTTGCGAACCAGCCCGGCAGCCTCGAGCGCAGTGGTAGCGCGTTGCATGATGCTGACGCTACCAGAACGTCCCTTCCGACCCTTCGATCCTTGGTCCTTGTCCTTGTCTCTCATGCTACTGCCGGGTGTAGACGGGCCGGAACGAATGGAGATATCCGCCATGGACGGCGTCGGTGACAAGAGTGCATTGGGCGAGCTCGCACGTGTGGGAGTCTTTGGGCGAGTTGCCGTGGTGGCAATTGGGGTCGGAGGGATGAGCTGCAGCTCGGGCGCAGACACTGCTTGCGTGAGCGCGGTCGGGATGGGACTTCGCGTCGGCGTGTCGCGTGAGCGGCGCTCGCTACCGTCTTTGTCTTTCGATCGCTCTTTACGTGGTTCCTCGTGTCGTGCCTGCTTGACGTCATCTTTAGGCTTCATCTCCTCTGGCGACTCGACAACGTCTACACTAGAAGACTTCACGCCTTCCTCCACCAAGCGCCGCTCTGCCTTTCGCTTCAGCATCCACCACAGTGCACCCGTAGCATCGCACGCGTCGCTAAGGACCGAGTGAACGATCTGACCGGTGTCCAGTCCTAAGGCGCTCATTGAGTTAAGCAAGTCGCGCTCGAGCGATGTAGAGAAGATGATAGGAGCGGGGGTACTGAGTACAGACGAGAAGTCCTGTGGGAGGACGGGAGCGGATGACCTGTCGAATGTGGGCGTAGAAGGGTCGGACAGTGTTGATGATACAGAGCGCCGCTTCGTCCGCGCCGGGGTACGAGTCGGCAGAACAGGAGGTGTCTTGGAGGAACTCGACATCATGCTCGAGCCTTGTCGTTGCATGGCCGGATGAGTCGGAGTATCGTCCAGAGATCGGTCAACATCAGCTGTCCTTCTTGGCGTCTCGAGGATATCTGCCTGCGAGTCGTCTGGTACAGCGGCAGGGAAATCCGACGAGGCGGAATGATAAGTGGACTCGGATACCGCTGAATTCAATTGGGACGGCGGTTGAACAAGGGGAGCAGACGCAGGTCGAGGAGGGATAGCAAGACTGATTTGTGAGGCAGTGGGATCGATAGGTATTGTAGCGACCTGGGTGAACCAAGAGTGCGCAAGGATTTGGGCGATGGTGGGGCGCCTGTCGGGGTCGGTTTGTAGTATCGACTGGAGCAAGTCGCGGGATTCTGTACGCTGTGAGTACTGCTACAGTAAGTAGCAATGAGCGCACTCACCATCAGACAACCATTCTGGATCCTCGAATTGCCCTCTAATAACCTTCTCTTTCATGATGCGCTCGTCATCGTCATCAAAGGGCAGTGTCCCCGTCAAGAGAGTATAAAGTATGACGCCGAGAGACCAAACATCGACCTCCGGTCCCAAGTATTTCTTCGCCATAAGCATCTCCGGTGACGCATAACCCGTCGTCCCGCAGAACGTCTCGAGCAATACGCCGCGTTCGAATTCCCGAGTGAAGCCGAAGTCTCCGAGCTTCACACGGCAGCGTTCGTCAAGTAGGACATTTTCTAGCTTGAGATCGCGATGTACAATACCCTTCGAGTGCACGTAGGCCACTGCAAGGCATAGCTGTCCAAATATGACGCGCGTCTCTTCTTCATTCAGCCTTCCCTTCTCTGCTAGATAGTCGAACAGTTCGCCGCCAGAACAGAGTTCCGTCACGAGCCAGATGTTGGATTCGGTCGCGATGACCTCGTAGAGTTGTGTGATATGCGGATGGTGAAGCTGGCGGTGGTGGTGGATTTCACGGGTCAGGGAGGCGGACATTGCTTTCGGAATTTGCTTGATGGCGACACGGGTCCCGGACAAGCGGTGCACTCCCAGACGCACCTTACCGTACGTCCCTGCAAGGAATCGGTACGACTTCACAAGCGACGACCATGTTACACATACCTTCACCGATGACCTTGCTGAGGGTGTAGTTCCCGACCACTCGAATCTTCTGAGAAGAAAGCTCCTTCCCAAGTTCATTATAGGCGTTGGCGAGCTGCGCTTTGTGGTTCTGGGCTTGCGAGACAGACGTCGAGTGTCGATGACCATTAACAGCCATTGCTACATGTACAGGGGAAGGAAAGGAATGACGATGGTAGTAGGAGGTGTAGTTTGGTGCCTAACCTCGGCCCGTCGCGGCGCTGGCGACCCACACTCTCGAGCGATGATACCGGTATAGAGGAGTTGCCTCTCGGGGATATCGGAGTTGACTTAGATTTATTCTCCGCTATGCAATACTTGAGGCGCAGACCGTTTATAATTGATCTGAACTTACATACACAACTGATGAGAACGGTCCATCGACACTGCAGCTGCATCGGACGTGGTGTCGGTACCATTGAACACCTCATTGGATACTATCTGGTATGACTAGAATGACCTGCGATATGTCCTTGAACTCACTGTTCAGTACTAAGTAACTGACACTATCCTGATCTCTCAGAATACTAGTATGAAATCTTCCTGAACGGCACGCGCAATAGTGAGACGGACGCTGGCGATTCAGTTGAATGCACTGTGCGCGGGCCTCTTGCGTTGAAGACGACAGCAAGACGCAACATCACCGATGGACCCCTGGCCATTCACCCTGGATTCGCGTGATGACTGTGCACTTGCAAGAGTACTGACATACGCAAGGAAGCGTACCGACACCCGCGCGGGATATCCACTCATTCTGTTGGTCATTGCAGCCGCTTTACTTTCGTAGTAAGCAATGGCATACGTAAGTACAACTTAGCTCAAGAAACGATGGCTTCAGTTCCCGCCTCGTTTCGACTTCCGCTCCTTTCGTTTCCTGCCAATGAGGGAACCAAGCTTCTTCCCGGGTTTTGAGGTGGGCTCGAGATCAGAGCCGTGCTTCTGCGCATGTGACGGTTCAGAAACACGCCGTTTCTTACTTGGTCGATCTTCACTCCCTTCCGCTTTGACTTCTGGGAGTGACGCCCGGCGTTGATGCTGCCGTGGGGTGCCCTGTGTCTGCCTCTGATGTCAGCGCAATCCTCGACGATATCGGATGATGACGCACCGATTGCTTCTCGCGCTGTTGTACCGCTCGTCGCTGAACGACCTGTACATTCTCGATGCTGAACTCGACAACAAGGGTGCCCCTACTCTTGACAGGTGCACCCTTTTCGAGCTCGTCTTTGATTCGCTTCAGACGGACATCGTCTTTCTCAGACTTTTTCTTTTCGATCTTGAGTAAGTCTCCCAGCTCGGATTTCCACCACTCCTCGAATAGGCGTCCGACCTCTGAGTTGTTATTTGCCCACCGTAGAACTCGCAGAGCGTCGGCGTGTTTCGTCAACTCCAGGAAACCGTAGCCTTTGCTGCGGCCCTTGCCTGTCACGGGGTCAACACGATCTGCCTGACGCACGATCTTCGCCTGCTTGACACCAGTATCGCGACCAAGCTTTGTTTTGCCTTTACCCTTGGACTTCGGCACGCCGCGCTTTCCGCTCTCCAGTTTGACATCATCCTCCTCGTCAGCGGCTGCGGTGGGTTCGGCAAGTTCGTCTGGGGTCAACGGATCCCGAGAGCCATCTTTGACTTCCTTGTTGAAGGCACGGATGGCATGCACAGCCAGTTTCTTCAACATGCGTTCGGTAACGAAAAGAGGCAGTTGACGGATGCTCAGGCGCGTCCTAGAGACATAGAGGGAAGGGTTGGACCGGAGGAGCGCCTTCCGTGCGTTGAATGACTGTGTCCTTCGCTCGACCTCAGCTGAACTGAGTGACTCGGCGGCAGGTGCGCTCGGCAGAATAACTTATAACGACGTGAGATCACCGGTTGAACGTCAGCTGAGACGCAACTTACTGCCTTCGCGGAGTAGATAGAGGTTGCGCTTGTCCGCCTTCTCCCGTTCCCGTTCGCCGGCCTCCTTCAGCTTGCTAGCTTCGTCTCTCGTAACAGCGCGGATGACGTCCAACGTTCGGCCTTGAAGAACCAGGTTCTGAGCTATGCTTGCAGAAGGATCTGGGGTAAGCAACGACGGTAGCTTGAACGGGTTCTTCTTCGGCTGCTAGAACAGGCGGTCGGATAAAGAACTAGGCTCAAACATAACGCAACTTACGGGTACGGCTTTCTCGCTATCGCCTACCGTTTCGGCGCGCAGGATTTCGCTCTGCTCAATGGCTTTGTCTGCGTCAGCCTTGTTCCAGAAGCATACGAACCCCGTTCCGCGCGAACGACCGGTCTCGTGATCAATTGTGATGCGAGCATAGCGGAGAGGCCCAAAAGCACGGAACCTGAAGCGGGTGAGTAGGGCTTGTGAGAACGGGCAGACAAGACTTACAGGGTGCGCAGTTCGTCCTCAATTGCCTCGAAAGGGACGTTCCGGACGAACAGGGTCGTCCCGGTTTCAGGTGGCGGTAGTGCTGGTTTCGCTCGATCCTGCTCCTGTGCGTCGTGCTCTTCGCCCTCGGAGAGGTCGTATTCGTCGCTGGACCCACCACTCCCCTCACCCTCGTCATCCTGTTCGTGCAGCCCTATCTGGTCATCATCACCTTCAGACTCGTCGCTGTCTGCACCGCCCTCACTGCCCTCGGCATCTTCTTCTTCCATCCGCACATCTGCGTCCGCATCTTCCTGTTCCTGTTCCTGTTTCGCCTTCTCCGCCTGCCACTTATCCTTGCTCAGTGCCCAGTCAACGGCGATCATGCGCTCCTTGCCCCGCGTCTCCGACACGCCGTCCATCTCTTCCTCTTCTGCTTCCTCGCCTTGACCTTTCGCTGCCTTCTCCGCCTTCTCCTCCTCCCTCCGCTGCTTCTTCTTTTTCTGCTTGTCGGTCACAAGCCGCGCCGCCATGCCCGCCTGAACCTTCGTCCCATTCGCCCCTTCCATCGCCCGCTCGGCGTCCTTGCGACTGAGCATCCAGACGAACGCGAAGCCCTTTGCACGAGGCTTGCCTCCGTCCTCGTCGTCCTTCAGCGGTATGTCAACGGAGTAGATGGGGCCGTACGGCAGGAACACGGCGCGGAGGTCCTGCTCGGTGATGTCGAATGGCAGGTTGCGCACAATGAGCCGGCTCGCGCGACTTGGTGTGGGGGCCTTTGTGACTTCTTTGGGAGTAGCGACGGCCGTCTTCACCTTGGGCACTTTGGCGAGACCATCCAACCGTTTCTTCAGTGTGGCTGAAAGTAAGGAACCTTTGAAGACATGCGCATGTAGTTTGTTGACCGCTTCCGACGCGGCAGCCGGGGTACTGAAGAGAGCACGGGCTGTACATAGATAGAAAAGTTGATCAGCCGTCAATGCAATGTCGATGCCTGCCTACCAATTGTACTGTCTTCATCACCATTACTAGACTTGGTCGGCCAGTCCACCTTCTCGGCACCTTCGAGTTTGCGAACCTTCTTCCACAACGTCTTGGAATCGATCGAAGAGGGAAGGCCAGATATGACTACGGTGCGTATGGCAAGCGGATCCTTGGGCCCGGCTGGTTGGGGCCGTGGTTGCCGAGGTGCAGGGGATTCCGCCTCCGTCTTGACATGCGACGGCGTTTGCGGCTTGTCTTTGCTGTGTAGTTTTTCTTTGTTCTGAGCAAGAGAATCTCAGTATCACGTAATATCCGAGGAACGGCATACACACCCTCGAGTCCGCCCACTGCGCCCTCAGTTGCCTTCTATCTACGGACAAGCCCTCTTCCGCAATTTTGTCCAAGGCGAGCTGTGCATCTTCTCTGATTGCGAAAGAGACGTATCCAACGCCTTTCGACACGCCTGAGCCGGGTTCAAGGACGACGAATGCGGACCGTACGGGTGCGAAGTCAGAGAAGAGTGTCTTCAGGTCCGTCGAGGTCGCTGTGTACGGCAAGTTAGAGACGAATAACGTCGACCTAGCCGGCGGAGTCATTTTAGTGGTACTGTGTAGCTCTGATAGCACATACGTACCCATGTATCACGTTCGGCTTCTCATCATTGCTATTGTCTCTCTCCTTGCGCTTCCCGAGTGATGTAGTCATTGTAGAATATGGTGGAGAGGTATTCCGGGAAATTAGGAAGCACGCGATCTTCGAGCAGGACAATAGGTCATAATTTGACATAAACGAGCGTCTTTGCAGAAGCTATTACCATGTTCAAGCTCCGAAAGGCTTGCCACCGCAGCGCCCACAGTTTTGGTAACAGTCTCACTTACACCGGCAAGTCCCCTCGCCTTGAAGATACACGACCATCCTCGCTAGTGACTCTGTAGCGCGATGCAGCTGGTGGACTGAGCATGTGCATTACATCTGCAGCCAACCTCAATCAGGCTCATTCCGAGGTATTACACGACAAAAGTAACCATTCAATAGGATGCAGCCAAGCCAGTGAATGCGTACATACAAGGTGCTAAAGCAGAACCTGACCAAAGCGTATACAAGCATTCGCAACATCAGAAGATCAATCCTCTACGTCTCTTCTTGCCCTCGAACCCCACGCTAAAGTAGAAGTCGACGGTAACCCGCAGGCCAAAGATGTGAATAGAACATTCTGCGGTAGTGCTCGGCACGAAACTACCATCCTTCTCCACTCGCCCTAGGTCCAACGGTGCTTGGTTGGCCGCAAGCTGTAACACGCTGCCCTCGTGAGTGACTGCGTATACTATGGTTCCCATCTTCTCTGATCCATTCGCCACGAATATGCGTTTGAGGGAAGTGCCACGGGCGGCGGCAGATAGTATGAATGCGTCCGCCCAGATGTCTCCGTCCACCCTCGTGATGCAGTGCACGGACCCGTCACTGGAGGATACGTAGAAAACGCGAAGCATGGAGGTGTCCGAGTCGGGTTCGATGCGGATCGATAGCGGCGTCCCAAACGCGGGTTCATGTGCGTCCTCGACCTCCGTGACTGTCCAGGCCGTGTCTTCTTCATCCGGCTTCTGCATATACGCCAAGCGGCCCTCCTCGTTCTGAAAAACGACGACGACATTGCCGCTGGCACCTAGTGTCGCGGTGAGCTGGCCCTCGGGGTGAACCACGCATCGCGGCAGATTGTTGTCCTCGACCCAGTCTTCTTCGTCTTCGTCGAACTGCGTGATAGCGACTGTCGACGACTCTGTGATGTAGACGAGCATGCCACCGTCAGGGGTGGGGATGTAGGAAGCGGTGGAGCCTGCTCGGATGTCGGCGGTGATGATCTCTTCTTTTCCGAAGCCGCCCTCCGTCCAATGCTTCAGAACAGCACAGCCGTCGTCCGTGTATAGCATATACGCGCCCTCGCCGTCGGGATGGGCCGTGTAGCCAGAGCACGTCAAGAGGCGGGCGAGGTCTTGTAGCTGCGACATGTTGGTGTGGCTCGTGTGCCGGGGTATGACTGCTCGGCTGGGTGATTGAAGTCTGCTACGGCAAGTAAGGTGAGTACACGGTCACCTTTATATACTTGCGACATTTGTTTTCAGTATCCATCCACCTGCGCAGGCATCGACAGCATGACGTCAGTCAGCACGGAGTCGGTAGGGTGCAGGTCTCTAGGTAAGTGGCGCTCTCGAACTCTCTTGGTTGTCGTTAACTGACCACCGTCAGAGCAATAGCTATTACGTTCTCCGAGAGCGCTCCGGTGGGCATTGCGAACTTCCGGCGATGGCACAAACGAGCCACAGTATACAATAGTTTCCCCTGAGGCGCCGAATCTCACGTTGCAGATGCCATTCCAGAGTCATAGTGAATACGGGTCGCTGATTCTGCATACGACACGCCTAATAGATCGACATCTGAAGGTACACCAAGCCAGCAAACTCAGAGGAGTTCAGACCCTAAGCGCGCCGACTACGCGGGCTCATCTGCATCGAAGGCGGAACGCCGCCTTTCTGGTGGGTTCGTTGTGGCGACCGCAACGAGGTAACGAGGAGACGGGACACTCAATTGACTTCCGGGCGTCACACCCTGCAGCTTCACCTCATCGAAGGATTCCTCTGTGGCGCGACTGATACTCGCAGTCGGAAATAACTACGAACGCCGAACACTGCTACCACTGGACGCACTAACCGATCATTCGTCGTGCTAGCGATGCACTTCACAAGCAGCACAATCTATACATTTGGAAAACGAGGCAAACGCACGACATTACCTATCGTCCTTCGTCAGACTCCCTATTCCAGGGCGAAGCGCACGTACTGCAATGCCTCCGTAAGTGTCCGTGGAGTCGAATGAAGATTCCAGTGTTTTGACTTACTGTGTCATTGCTTGGATATGGGACTAGCGATACTTCGGAACTCTCAGCACCTTCATCGTCCTCTTCGTCCTCGAAATGCTTCAATCTTTCCCCGCGGATACGCAACTGCCACTTCTTGCCATCCCGTGCAATAACGACTTGTATCTCTGTCCCGCCTGTGTCCTTGATCGGCTTTTCTTCCATCGAGAAGAGACACTCCTCTCGGACGCCCTCGCTCAACACCACCTGTTGCTTCGCTGTATTGAAAAGCGCCCATCTTCCCTTAACTACCATGGCGTACTGTTTGGAATTCCTCTGGGTTTCTGCTGGGACGATATCGACTGCCGACCCCGGGCCGAGGCGCACCCTGGCAAATGAAAAGCCTTCGGGGAAGGAAAGGAACAGGCCTCGTCCGGGAAGCTGCAATCTCTGCTTCGGCTTCCCGTGTGCACGAAGCCTGACACCGTAGTGTCCCACTTGCGCAAAGTCGAGTATTTCGTGTAGCATGGCAGCATTGAGGCGTGCGCCACGACTCCCTGCAGGGCCTGCACCGCGGTTTTTTCGCGTAGGATCTGGGCTGTGGTTACTGCCTCAAGTGATTAGGTTATGACCCATCGTCAAAATAGGAACTTACTGAATGGCGATGACGGTAGGACACCCGCGATATGCCGTCCACACGACTGACCCGCTGAGCCCCTGCTCAGTTGTAAGTCGGTACTCCAACCGCTCCTGGTACGCTGCCACGAGGGTACCCGACGACGTGTCGGGATGGCCCGGCTCCGTCGTGCTGCGGTAGCCGCTGACGTACACCGTGCCTCCGATATGCTGGGCATATGCCAGTCGTAGGCTATAGCCAAAGCCAAATCCAAGGCCCTCCTTCACACTACTGCCCAGCCGCTCGCGCGGATAGAGGATAACTCCCCAATCTACCTCCGGTATGCCATGGGCACCTGTGAACGCGCGTGCCACGTAGATGTCGCCTTCCGGGACACGGTACTTGTCTGCTTCACTTTCCCCCAGAACGGTGAGTTCTGCAGAGCGCGTCCTGTCGCTGCTGAGCAGGTTATGCCCAGCTGTCAGTATCACAGCCTTCGCACAATCGGGGATATTGATGAAGAAGCCGCTGCCTGTGGCGACCCTTCCCTTGATCTGGAACTCGAGCTTCACTGTCCAGCAGCCGAAATCCAGATCGGTGAACTGGAAGCCGCTGGCACGGACGACATCGGGGGCTTCGCCTCGCCAGCTTGCATGTTGCATGTCTTCCGGCATATAGATTTGTTGAGCCATAGCGGTAGTTGGGTGAGTCGTGTGTGCGTGAATCTACGCTGCTCTTAACCTGGTTTTGTATTCATTGGCGTCAGTTTGCAAGCGTACCTCGTGCCCTCCCTCAGAACTCAGAAAGGACACAACAAGGGGATCGATATCAGCGGTATCCGTATCAGTACAGGGGGAAGTGGACGTAGAGGCACAACAGCAAGCTAGAATCGGATCATATAAGGTCCGTCATTATGAATTTCTATCCACGAACTCATTACCAACAGATCCTCCTTCTTCTTCTCTGGACGTGAACGTGGATATGGATCATGATGAAGGGAATCAAGCAGAAGCAGCATTCTGCGCTCGTACTCGGGATAAGCTTCTGATGCTTGTCTATTCTTCCCAATTCATGTCCACCCTGCCCTCCACTGACCTCGAGGACGACTCCCTCCATAGTCAGAGCGTACGTCGTGAGCGCGGCGTCCTCACTCCCCCTCGACACTGCGAGGGCTTGCAGCGGACCGAAAGCATGTTCAGCGATGTCTTCATCGGCCCACGGCCCTCCTTCGCGGAGTCGATGGATGCGTTTGTCCGCTTCTGAGACGTAGAAGACGTGGAGGCCGCTCTCGTCGAGCATGAGGGTGATGGGCGTCCCTAGCATGGGCTCGCAAGCCTTCTCCAGGACTGTGGTTATCCACCCGGAGCCACCGTCTGACGACTCTGAAGCGTCGTCGGAGTCGTTCTCCTCTACTCGTACGAGAGCACCGCGCACGTCTTGGAAGACAATGCAAACGCGCTGATCGGAGGTGTGACAGGCGGAGAGTTTGCCCTTCGCGTGGACTGTGTACGCGGAAAGCGCACGATCCTGCACCCATTCTTCTTCGTCTTCATCGAACTGGAAGGCTGCGAGGGTGGAGGCGGCGGTAATGCCAATGATGACGTTATCGTCAGGTGTGACGAGGATGGCTGCCGACGAGTCTGGTCGAATGGATGTCGCGATCAACTCCTCCTTCCCGAAGGATTCGCCCGTCCAGTCTTTACTGATGAGGTTTCCCTCGTCAGTAGACAGCAAGTGCATTCCCTGGCCGTCGGCGTGCGAAGCATACCCGGCAGCTAGTAGGCAGCGGGCGAGGTCTTGAAGCTGGGACATGGTCGGTTTGGGCAGTGAGAGTGACGTTTTCCTTCTTTTTATATTCCAACAGCTCTAGTTGCAGCACACCGCCTAGTATCAAATCCTATGCACATGTCGAACTGCCTCTGACGACAGCGGTCCCCCTTTGCACGGTCTTGACATCACAGCCATTGATTGTTGCGGCCGTGCGTCCAACTGTATGGAAGCGGCGATAGGCACATTGAGTAGCAATCACCGCGGGCACACGAGCATATTCGAGCACCCTATCTCACAAAGATTCGTCCCCTGTCGGGACCTTTACGGACTCCGAATGTCCCCAGAACATGCTGCGGACATGATGTATTTCAGCATGTTCGGGCGTATTTTCAGCGAACATGCTACAAACATGAACATTTTCGGAGCGATTCCAGAGTCAATGAAGCTCTCTGAAAAGACCATTCACATCTGGAGTCCGAAAATCCTGGTTCGTTCGCGGTGAATATGGCCGAGCTCAGATCACAAGCAGTAATCCGGTGCTGATGGACCTCTGAACACGAAATGGCCGACGATGTGTCTTTGCTCCATACCTCGCTATAGTTGTGTACCTACTAGTCGCGCTCCTTTTGCGATGCAAGGACTGCATGTGTGGTCATCTTCAAATTCCGGGCCAAGTGACGTGCCTGGTGGAGGCTAGAAGTCCTATAAGCTTCTGTACAACGGTATCAGTTGGTGTGGTCATTGGTATGTTGTTTGCAGCATGCCAGCAGCCACATTATAATTGATATCAGGCATGTTGCCGCTCAATATCATACTGCTAAAAGGCATTGCAAAGGCATTGTTAGCGATTCCCTTCCGGCGCTTGCTCATTGGCACGTGCTGGCCCATCGGAAGCACAGCGGATGTCGATGGATTTTGAACTAGCAGATATCGACACGGCGGCCCCCCTACCTCGCCAGAGCGGATGCATACGTTTCACGAACGTACTGTTTACAAAAGGGACGCGGCATCGCCGGTATCCTATTTGTCACTCCCTTCCTTCGGGAGGAGTCCGAGTCGGGGATTCAATATTCAAGTCACTGGCATGTAGCAGCTGTCGGCGGCCTAGCCCTAGACAGTTCTTGAGTTCAACCCCTCCTCTGCCTCGTGAGCCACTTGCATGCTTCCCATCTTCGTGCCAGTGTGTCCCGCACCAGTACTCCAGTGTCTCATAACACGTTTCCGTAGTCACGACAGTCCCGGGAACTTGCGTTGCCAATTGTGACTACTACCCCGGTCCCGCCGGAATGTCAAGGTTCTCTCTACTGCTTCGATGAACTACTTTCATGTTTTTCAACCGCGTGTGTCCCGCACCAGCACTTCAGTGTCTCATCACACGTTTGCGTGGTCGCGATTCAGTCTCTGACACTTTCGTTTGCGAGGGTCCGATGTTCATCCGGTACTAAGCACGTTCAGGGCATCGGTTGATGATGGGAGTGTGTATGTTTGTCGTTCCTTGCACGGTCACATCGAGTTCGCAATTTGAAAAGCTCCAGCCATGATGAGCGCGAGTCCTTACCGAATTGGTTCGATGAATCTCTCCTTGGGTTCAGGAGGTAAGTTATAAAGTGAGCAGTTCTGTACCTCCTCCTGTACCGACAACGTTAACTACACGAGTCAGCGCCACAGCAACAACGACAATGGCCTCCAGCCTACACGATGACGCCTACAAGGGAACCCTCACGCAGGTCCTCATCGATCAATACCTCTCAGGCGCGCAGGCGGGATTCATTGACTGTGTTGGCGGAGAGAAGAAACTAACTCCGTTAGCCTCGGCATGCCTACGCGGGCATGTTGGGGTCGTCCAACTTCTCCTCGACAACGGCGCCAGCCCTGATGCTCTATCCACGCGCGATCGACCCCCGCTCTTCTACGTAACCTCTCGTACAACGAACAACAGAGTTGAGATTGTCCGGGCCCTCTTGGCCGCGCATGCCGATGTCGACAAACGATTCCCCAAGGATCTCAACTCTACCGCTCTCATGAACGCTCTCACCGAAGTACGCGATAAGGATGTCGTACACGAGCTCGTCGACAGCGGCGCAGACCTTGACGCGCAAAATTCCGATGGGCAGTCGGTGAGGCAGCTTGCGAAGGAGGTCGGTATGGAGCAGGAGCTTCTGACCAAGGCCGAGCGAAACGCGAAGCGAGGCGCCATCATCGATCTCATCGTCGCCCTCGTCATGTTCGTGATCGCAGTCGTCAACAGTGGCATAATCAAGGATACGATCGTCGGTGCGGTTAGCAAGCTCTACGAAATCCAAGCTGCCAGTGAGAAAGATAAGGCACAAATGAAGGTGAGGCTCTACATATCTCAAGTCTATGATATCCGTTGTTACTCAAAAGCCATGATAATATTGATAGGATTTGGCAACGGTACGACTGTATTAGTTCTCGACAGCCCTTCATTTTCTAACTACTGTATCCAAGGATGTACTTGGTGCTAGCGAGGCTGCACAGAACTTTACGAAACGCCTCGACGGCCACCCTGTTGATCAAATGGTAAGGTGAAGCACACTCTTTCATTTGCACTGCGCTGACAGCCATGCAGGCCGCGACCAATGGAAACAGCGTGGGGCTGGGTTCCGGCCAGGGGCTCCCCCCTAACTCAGACGGCAGCCTTAATTCAGAGACGTTATCCAGAGGAGGCCAGGTACGTCCAATTATCTCTGTGGCGGTTGGATTTGAACGACATGACCCTTACGGACAACCGAATTAGGCAGAGTTATGTATTTTGGATAGACCTGCCGGTGTACCAGCGCCGCCAGCAGAGAAGACTCCCGAGAGACTTGAAACACTTGCCAGTGTCATCAACACGCCTCCCGTACGCACGTCCATGCATTCATATCAAGACGATCTAATGCCAGCTACAGCACCTCGCACTTGATCCCAATGACAACTCGCAGCCCGTAGGCGAGCCTGAGGTGCGTACCGACAACCTGTACACTTATGCCTTGGTTTGACAAGGGAACCAGAGGAGCACCTTCGAAACACCCCTTGTTTCCATTGATGATTTCAAGGGATCACTTGGCGACTATGTCCATGAGACAGGATTAGAGAAGTTCTTTGCACGAGATGATACATTCATCCAGGACCTTGCAGAGAAAGCCGCTGCTCTAACCAAGGACGGGAGCACGCTGCTTAGCAAGCCTGAAAACGTGAAGCGGCTCGTTACCCTGTCTTTATACCACCCCGTCTTCTACTGCGACGACAGCGGCTCCATGGGCCGCGATAGCCGTTTCGTCAATCAACGGCACCTCGTAAATCGCATGGCACGAGTGGCTACCAAGATCGTCCCGGATGGCTACGGCGTTGAACTTCGGTTCATCAATTCCAAAATCGTCCAGCAGAACCTCGATACCATTGCTCTTGACAGGCACTTGGCCAACACACAGCCTCGCGGTGGTACCAGGATAGGCACCGTTCTACGCCGCGATATTCTCAGCCCTCTTGTCTACCAGAAGGTCGAGGCCGACTCCGCGTTTCGGAGGCCGCTCCTTGTGTGCGCTATCACGGACGGGAATCCAAGCAGCGAATCCCCTACTGCGTTCAAAGACGCGATCGTGGAGTGCAGAAGAAAGCTAGTCGCTGCTGGCTACGAGCCTAGCTCCGTCATGTTCTGTATCAGCCAGATCGGAAATGACGAGAAAGCTGCAGCGTTCCTAGCAGAACTGCGAGACGACGAAGAGATCCAGGATGTCTTGTACTGCACGGCAGAGCGTTTGGATGGACAGTTCGAGGAGATGAGGGCGAATGAGGACAGGTTGGAGGAATGGCTGCTGAAGTTGCTGACGAAGCCCATCATGGAGAGGTACGAGGAGTGAAGGCTTCGTCTCTTGTCGGTAATATTGGGACGATATACTCAGTTACTCGTTGACTTCCTATGCGTTTCGTGTCATGCCCTTCCGCGCTGTTTCACCCGTTTCAGTAGTTCTTATCAGAATTGTGACCGTATTAACAAGTCGCCGGTGGTGCGAGGGCCGAGGTCGTGAACTTAACCTTGGTTGAGGTAAGCTAAGTTGAACATCCGTGGCCAACACGAATAGCTCTCGTCGGCTTCGATCTAACCTCGCGCCGAGTCCGGCCGCGCGCCAACGGGGAGAGGGCGGGAGTTGACCTGTGTTGACCCTAGCTTGTAGACGCCCGGGCGAGTGATCCTATGACGTACACGGTTTCTCGTTTAGGTTACATCCCTTCCTCTTTCGATCTGGTTCGTTTTCCTTCGGGCTCATGAGCTTCTGGTTCCATTCCTGTCTTGGTGATTCTGGCTCTGATGTGCATATATAAGAGATGGGTCTGCGCCGTCGCATGGATCACCTTCCTTCTACTCCGACTTGGACCTCCTCCTCGGAAACTCCAGTACGGACGAGTTACGCGCATTGCGGTGAGCGCCTTCGAATTCGTAAGCTCTTGGTGATAGCTCGGCACTTCGTCTCGCTCTCGTCTTCGTCTCGCTCTCGTCGCGTCGCTCTACTCTATCGCGTTCTCGTTCGTACGCGGTCACTACACTCGTTACATCGCTGTCTGTCCCTGCACGCTGCAAGTCTATCGGCGCCTCAGCTCCAGCAACTCCCGGGCTCGAGTCTCTCATCCCGCCCACACCGGTGTTATGGGCACGTGAACGAGCTGTTTCGTTGGGAACCGTTGTCACGTCGCCAGCCGCATCTGAGGTATTCAGCGGACCCATTCATCTTGATTCACTTCCTACAGGTGCGCGTTTGGCCCTTGGTCCCACCTTCGCTCAAATACTGGCCGTACGTGTGCGGTCAGGTTCTGTGCTGTGTCCGTTTCGATTTACTAGACATGGAGTTGAAGCTCATGTATCGCGTTCTACGGGCGCTCTCTGACTGCGCTCTTGACTTCTACTCCGAGGTGCACGTCGAAGGACAGCACAACGTACCTGCAGACGGGCCTCTTCTCGTGTACGTATGGTTCACCGCCGCATCTGAACGCTAGATTGACTTTGTTCCGCGCGCACCAGGGTCTCGTGTCACCACAATGAGATCCTCGATATAGCAACGCTCGGTGCGTTCCACCACGTAGGCGACCTCGTGCGATCCTCTGCTGACCTCGCCGATGGGTAGCCGTGACGATCCCGCACCGCCGGCCCCTCAGCTTCTGGGCGAAGTCGTCGCTGTTCAAGAACCCGCTCGCTCGCGCAATCCTCGTCAGTTCGGGGAGCATTCCCGTGCGGCGCAATCCGAACAACGCCTCCTCCGCAAACTGCGACCATCATGGAGGTGACGAGGGCGGTGGGCGGCAGGCGCTCTTCCGGGAGACGTTCCGCGCTCTGGATGCGGGCGCGGGCGGTGCGGTAGGCGTGTTTCCGGAGGGGACGAGTTATACGGAGCCGCGGATCGCGCAGGTCAAGGAGGGTGCGGCGTGGGCCGCACTGGAGTACCTTCGATGGAAGGAAGGCAGAGGGGAGGCGGGGAGACTGCTGATCGTCCCGGTGGGCATCGTGCATACGGCGAAGACGAGGTATCGGAGTCGGGTGAGTATTCACTGCTTTTCAGTCATGGGTGACGAATGTTCTGAATTGGATGTGTTTGTGCAGATGTTAGTAAGGTTGGTACAAGGCTTAAGACGTTCACTGGGTCCCATGGGCTGAACCGTCAGTAGATGGGGTGCTCCTATAGATATTGCCTCGTTTACACAGGAACACGGAGCCCAAACCGACGACGAAGTCAAGGCTGTCGTCAAGAAGCTCACGGAGGAGATCGAGGGTCGGATTGTTAAGCTCACTATCAACGCGCCGGACTGGTGAGCGCGATCAGTTCGCTCAGCTACACCGCTCACGTCGCACTGCAGGGATACGCTTCACGTTGCGAGAATAGCCAGAGATATGCTGTGGAGCCAAGAGCGCAACATAGCCATGCGTGACTTTCCAGACGTGTCCCAAAGGTACGTCACTCTATCAGCATTGAAGGCAGTCTCAGCTCTGACGGTTGTTTACCAGCTTGATTGAACTCCTTTCTGCCTCGGACCCGCCCCCATCTCTCTTCCTAGCGCGCACAGCACTCCTGAGGTACTACTCCCTCCTGCACTACAGCACCATCTCACACGCACACCTCACCGCGCTCCTCCCGAACCTCCGGCAGCCCTCCCTACCCACTCGCGTCTTTGCAACATCGCTCGCGCTCCGTCAGCTTCTCGCCACCGTCCTCCATCCGCGCTTCCTCGTGTTCCTCCCGCCGCTCCTCGCACATATCCCAGCATATGCACTCGCCGGCCTCGCGAAGCGCACCCTGGCGAGTCCGCGCGAGGAAGAGACTCACGCAGAGTTCAAGGCTATCTTCGGGATGATCGGCGCAGGGGCTACGTACGCCGTCTTGGGCGGCGTGCTGGCGCGGGTTGCAGATCGGCTACCCATACTGGATACAGTGCACATGGTCATCACCCAGTCGCACGGCATCCCGAGAGCAGCGCTGGAAGTAGTGGAGCGACTGGGTGGCTGGCTCGGCAGTTATGGCGGGATCTGGAGAGACAAGTTGGTACTGATGGGATGCATGTACGTGACAGCGAAGGTCCTCTCGAAGTGGCACAACGGCCTCGTCGGAGGTAAGTGCGAATCACGGCCGCTTATCCACCGGTAACTTACGCATGCGATGTCATCGTCCCCAGCGAACCTCATACAGTGAGTTCTCCCGTTCTTCGCGCGTGTGGGACCCGGCTGACTGCGGCCTCGCGCGTCGCAGAGCACAGCGCCTCGTCACCGCACTCAAGCTCGCGCGAGGCATCTGCGCCTCCCCGTCCTCGGACCTCACTCCCAACGACCTGGAGCTCTACTGCACACCCCCGGAGCCATTTTCGAACCCTTTCATCAAGCGGCGAGGCCCCGCGGAGGCAGCTCCGAAGCCCGCTGCTCAGAGGAAGACCTGCCCAGCACAGGTACCGCCGTCATGGAAGTTCATCCGCCCACTGCTCGAAGCCCACACGGAGGCGTCATATGCCCTGGCCGATTACCTCGCTGATGTGGAGATGCGCGACGTGCCGCAGGGTCCCACTGGCCTCCGCCGGCTGAGGCAGCTCGGGGCGTGCTTCTGAGGTTCGCGCTCGTCATGTTCCTTCCGTGTGTCCCATTCACTTGAGCGTGAGCTGGTACATCTGCAATACAAAACATATCGGTTCTCGATGCGAGGTACAGAAGCACATGTGTCTATGGGTGTGCGGTCATGGGTCGCTCCTGCGAGATGAAGCTGGGCACTTCGAAGGGGTTAGCTAGATGGGGTAGGGCTACAGTCGTCAGTCATTATGCATATCCCAGGTCGTTTCTTTCCAGATCCGTACATAACACAGAAGGCTAACGAAATCAAAATCAAACAGATTGCGACGATAGATGAGCAGCAGTAGCAGGGCAGATACAACGAATTCGAACAGGTTGATCCAGATCATGTCGGTCATTACCTTCCACTTCTGACGCTCCATAGCCCGCCCAGCAGGCTACTAGACCGACTGCTGAGCGGCTGGGGTGCCGGTGCGCGGATGCCCGAATCCTGGCCCGTCGCACTTATCGCGGAGGAGCTGCCGCCAGCGGAGGGCATGAAGGACAGCTGCAAGCCGCCCTGGGGCTGATGGAGCGACAGCGAGGACAGAGACGCGCTGGCATCGACGGCTGAAGCTGGCGCGGACGAGTGCGTTCGGTGCTCGCGCGGCGTATCTGCATGCGTGTAGACGGGCGACTCGAATCGCGCAGACCGGGGCTCGCGCTCGGAGACGCGCGAAGGGGCGGATGGCTGTCTGTGGTACGCGCCCGGCATGGGCGGCCGAGCTCGAGCCGTACGCCATGTCCGGCCGGATGGACTGGGGCCGCGAGCTGTACAGCGGCACGCCCGTGCGTGCGCCCAGGATGGCGTCGGACGGGTCTCGGGGATTAGGCGTGGAGGATGCGAGCCGTTCAGACTCGAAGCTGCGGTGTCTCTGCGAGCCTTGGCCGTCTTGGTCGACATGGACAAGCCGCATGAGCGATTCGGTCACGGCCTGCAGTTCCTGGGGCCCCCGAATCGTCGGATGCACGCTACTGTGTCTCGCGCCCGCATTGAGCAGGAAGCCCGTGCCTGGTGTGGTATGGGTATGGGCTGATGGTGGTGCATGCTCCGGCGAAGCTACCGTGCGGTCATATGATAAGGGTCTGCTCCTCGGGGTCATGAACTCGTCGTGATCGATCGAGTCCGAGGGGCCATCATCTCCCCCGGAGCTATCCGACTGCGAGTCATCATCGGACGACGCAACAAGGGCGGCGGGTTCGGGCAGGCCCATCAGCCCCAGGTCGCTCAGGCTCGGGTTGTTGGACGGGTTGTGGGAAGCCCGGGATGGCACCTGCGACGAGTGCACGGTCCCCCACGTTGTGGCGGGCGAGGGCTGCGAGTGAGTCATGCGCGGCGTGTTCACGCTGAGGATGTCCATGATATCTTGACGATCTGCAACACTCGAAACGGTGCCTGAACTGGGGTTAGGCATGTTCAGTAGCGTCATACCGCTCAGGCTCGGATACGAGCCAGAGTGCGAACGGCGGGCGGGGGCAGCCCGTGGCTGCTCCGACTCAGCAGGAGCCCCAGACGAGGCATGCCTCTGCGACGATCGCCTGGATGGCGTGTGACCGCGGTTCGCGTGAGGACTGGAGGGCCCTGCTTCCACCCTTGAATTGTCTTCTACGATGGGCTGTTCGTAGATGGAGCGGCCTCTGGCGGTGGCACCCGGTGCAGCGGATGCTGCCGCGGCATCATTTCGTGAGGGTCCAGCGGTGGCATTCGACTGAGTGGACGCGACAGATGCCTGCGACTGCGAGTACGGAACCTGAAACCAAGCGTATCCAGTTCCGGGCACGAAGCCATACTGATAGTATACAGATTGGCCGTGCTCGTTCTGTTCGCGTCGCAGGGGAACTCCGCCTTCTGTCGTGTGAGCCCCCGTCGGGGGCACAGGGGGAGCAGACGCGGCGTCCAGGGGGTTCCAGGTTCGCCCTGATGGCGCACTGTGGTTTTGCTGGTCGCCAGGACGTGGCGGCACGACCTTCTGCTGCGCTCCAGGCACAAGCACGCCGGTAGGGAGAGCGCGGTCGCGTCGCAGCGCACGTGGATCCTCGAAACGGGACCTGCCGTTGGGGGAGGCTGAGGGTCCTGCGGCGTTCTGGGCAACGCTGACTCTGGACGTGGAAGTTGTCCTGTACAAGTTGCGACTGCTGGGGGCAGGTGAGCGGCCAATCGATGCTAGGCGCTCAGGAGAGATGGGCCTGGGAGGCGCCGGTAAGGGATTCGACAGGTTCTGCAGCCTCGACATATGTGGAGGCGCTGGCAGGGGATTCGACAGGTTATGACCTCGCGACATGTCAGATGATGGGTAGTGGGTGAGCGGTTGGCTGAGTGATCTGGACAGATCTGACGGCCCGGGGGCTTGCGTCGGTGCATTCGAGACCGCCAAACTTGACATGACATCTGGGACTTCCGAGTTCTCTCCAGATGCAGGAGCAAATGGTGCCGGCTCCGTCTGTCCGAATCGCAAGGAGGTAAGTTCTGCTTCAAGACGTTCTACCTACCATCAACTCAGCACGCGTGGGTATCCCTGAGCCATTGAATATTACCTTCCTGAGCAAAGATGTCAGACTATCGCTCTCCGCAGCTAATTGACGCACTCACACACGCCACTTATCCTCCATGGTATGGATTTCTTCCAGCAGATGTTCTTCGATGGTACGCGAGGTCTGGATATCTTGGTCCCTCGTGCGGATCTTGCGGTCGTACTCTTCTATTAGGTCCCGTATAGTTTGTTTGTTGACTCGGTTCTCTTGCTGGAGCGTCTTGAACCTATGGAGAGCGGCAACAGCGGAGCGCAATGCTCGATGCTATATGGCCAGAATGCACATGTCACGTCGGATGCTTGTATGAGCATGGAGGACTCAGAGACATAGAAGACGAGCGCTCTATCGCCGACTTAGTAATGTTATTGTAACATCAGCATGCGCGAACACGGGCAACTGCGTTAGGGAGCACAGTTACGCTAGGGCATCCAGGGGTTGTTGAAGAGTCTCCACGCTGACTGGCCCTATGCCGTACGCAATCCAGATGACCTAAGGCTCGAGGCTTCAACCCATGCGGTGGCAACCTTAGACACGCCCATTGCCGTGGGGGACCCTCCCGCGAGGCCTCGTCCAGGGCTGAGACGTTGCAGGGCGGCCTGGCGGTGGGTCGTTACCAACGAATCCACGCAGTGACCGAATGGTCGTAATGTGCCTTACCCAACTGGAGCGCCACATGTGAGGGTGGGATGAAGCTCGAACCTCGCGACCGCATAGATACTCAATATCCCAGACGTATCGTTCAACCTCAAGAACTACCACGCAGCGGGGATACGGAGTCGTCTGATCGCACAACCACAGAATACGGTCATATCGGCATGGCGGAACCATACCAACAAGGAAGCCGGAAGAGCGCCGCGTCACAAGCAACCAAAGAAGACTCACAGAACCGGGGTTGTCTTCTCCTTGAAGCGCAAGCCAATCCTCGGCCTCTCCCAGTACGGTATTCACATCCTCATCTGGGGTATTCTCCCCGAAGAAGAGCGCCACATGTTGGATCAGCTCGAACTCCTCTGCCTGCACTCGATCTTCGTCGACGTTTGCTGTTGGCGGCCGGTCCACATGCAGCTTCTTGATACGATCCGGCTGGAAGGCTTTGCGACAGAGAGGACATGTGCTGGGGTGCAGCAATCGGAGACATCTGTGGCCAAGGTTTAGTATAGGTTGAGAATCCTCGGATCTCATAATACCTACCGTAGGCAGAAGATGTGGCCGCAGGCTATGGCGTGAGGCGCATTGGTGGGGGTCGTCCAGTTGTAGCTGTCGAGACAGATGTCGCACGTCGAACTCGGATGGATAATCAACATAGACGAGGTCTCAGGGTGCCTCTCTTCTTCTTCTCTACGCAAGTGTGCCCCGCCACGAGGCAGCAGAGACCTTGCAGAGCAGGCCCTGAGGGAGATGAACGTCGGGAGGAAGGGTGTAGAGTCTCGACTGTCGGTGGTGGCGTGGCCTCATAGGTCGCGAATATGGCAAGCCTTAATGTGGTTCGCTCGGGCCGTCCTAGCCTTATTCACTCGCGGGGGAGAATTCGAATGGGGACCACAATATACTTAGCTCAATTTCAAAATACTGCGATGACTACAGTATACATATGAAGCTTCCAGCTGCATCCTGCCACTGAATGTCGAACTGCGGTGACTTCATTTGTGCTGCTTCGGCCGCGAGCCGTTTGATATAGTCCTCAATGACCGAAATGGCAATTATCAGGTTGACATCAGCTGACTCATCAGCAACGTTGGAGCCAATCAGTGCCCTCCGCGCATACACAAGCCCCAGGCAGCTCGAATATCGAATCTTGGTTTTCACAATGAAGCTCATTGCAATTACTGGAGAAGATATGCGGCGAACATGCCGGCAGAAATAACTGCACTTCATTTTTGAGCCTTACTTTTACCAAGTTCCCTGTCACGGAGATAGGTGCTGGTGCGTTGACGATACATGGATGTACTCTTCACTGCTGATCACGAATAGAAAATCTACACACCTGAGAGACGCAATTCCGTACATTGTGTTTTTCTCAGCATTGTCTGATGATGATGAACTCTGCATTTATATGCCGCTACAAGCAATCTCTAATGGTGCTAAGACGCGGCGGGCGCCCGTCCGCCTAGTGGCGGTCCGGACGCCCCTGTCGACTCTATCTATGTACTATGTGGGGAGTAGTGTGTATGTAGTAATGGAGGGGTACCGGTACGTTCTATATCTGAGGGGCTCGGTATGCGATTATAGTTGATCGCTGGTCACTGGTCGGATCCTATGTACAGTAGATGAGAGGCGAGAAAAAGAGAGAGAAACATGTCCATGGTCCATAGCCGGCACTCCAGTGTCTTCTACGCAGGGCCCAAGCCGGGATTGTCCCCCGCGTACACGAGTGTGTTGGGAGGGTAGTAGGGAATGTGGGTGCGCGTGCGGTCGCCGTGCAACGGCCGCCGCTTATCGTTCGTCTTCGTCGTCTGAGTGTTCGACTTCGCCGACCTCCGAGTCGTCCGAGTCGGCTCCATCTTCGTCGTCTGGTGGGGGCGCTGTAGCCTGCGGGGTGTCTACCCGCTTCTCGTCTCTCCCTCGTTCGCCTGTCTTCGTGAAGGCCCCGCTCTGTTCGATGAACTCGGCGAGGGCGGTGATGCCCTCTTCGGTGCCTAGGATGGTCGGTAGGTCGATTTGCGCACTCGCTGCGCGGAGTATGTGTCTAGTTGGCTCGTATCTGGGGCAGTCTTGGAGGATGTGTCTTCGCGTCTGCAATGGCGCTCCGCATGGGCAGTCATCGGGTTCGGTGGGTACATGAGAGCGGTAGTACTCGCCTGTGAACCCGTGTCCCGTCCTGCATTGTACCACTCTCCCGAATATCTCTCGCTTGAGCGTTCGGAAGTGTTTTCTGGGCTTGTCTTTCGGCGGGATCGTCTGAGTGTTCGACTTCGCCGACCTCCGAGTCGTCCGAGTCGGCTCCATCTTCGTCGTCTGGTGGGGGCGCTGTAGCCTGCGGGGTGTCTACCCGCTTCTCGTCTCTCCCTCGTTCGCCTGTCTTCGTGAAGGCCCCGCTCTGTTCGATGAACTCGGCGAGGGCGGTGATGCCCTCTTCGGTGCCTAGGATGGTCGGTAGGTCGATTTGCGCACTCGCTGCGCGGAGTATGTGTCTAGTTGGCTCGTATCTGGGGCAGTCTTGGAGGATGTGTCTTCGCGTCTGCAATGGCGCTCCGCATGGGCAGTCATCGGGTTCGGTGGGTACATGAGAGCGGTAGTACTCGCCTGTGAACCCGTGTCCCGTCCTGCATTGTACCACTCTCCCGAATATCTCTCGCTTGAGCGTTCGGAAGTGTTTTCTGGGCTTGTCTTTCGGCGGGTCAGCATTGTCTGAGGTCGCAATGAAGTCGCCGAACGATGAAAGTCACATGACTTACCTTGTGCGGAATATTATAATGGAATTATAATCCCGAATTATATGATATCTACATTTTTGTGACTCGAGCGTTCTATGGGGAGTTGCCCGAGGTCTACCCGAGCTCTCCGTACTCCACCACCACGACAGGCTATCTGTTGGCTGTTTGCAAATGGCTAGCGTGGACGTATCCTTCGAGTCAAGGATCGCCTTCATCGCGTGTACAGGCTCCACAAGATAAGGTGCGTAGGCGTGAGGTTAACTCACACTCACTGAGCTGATCCATCAATCCGAGTCCAAGGTACTGCAGTGCTGGTACTAACACAGTATAGTCATTTGCCCGTATAGTACTATCGTGTAGGTCCCGGGTGCTCTGCACGCCTATCCGATTTGGTGGCGGCACAACTATCCCCCCGAAACGTGCACGAACTACATCCTCCGCACTCCGTCGAACTTGAAACTCCGTTGTACTGCTGGGACGTGAGAGAAGAGAAAGGGGAGGAACAACGTGAGTGACATGGTGGCATTTATATTTCTTCCACCCATTTGAATCACAGAATTGTGTTGCTCCGGCACAGCGAACGCGGTAATGGCCCTATTCTAGTGCCACCCTTTCCCGCGACATAGGCCATTTTGCTTGATGGAAGCACAAGTCAATTTTCCTATCACAAGTAGGAAGCACGCTAGTACGGTCATCTCTAGACTCGTTATGATCGTCGGTGCGGAATCTGGTATGTCCAAGCCTTTGTCGCGTTGGACGAATAATCCGCAGCCCTCGATTTTTGATAGACCTCGGCGACACAATTAGCGATACGAATATCATTAAATACTTACTCTACTAGTGCCCAGGACTCGACGCGTCCACGTCGACAGCCTGAACTCTCCCCTCTGTATCGCACACGGGCCCAAGGCCACCCGAACGTGTCCGCGGAATAGTGCTGCCGCGTAGTCCAACACCCCGCCAGCACTTCGCGTTATCCGGACATCGGCGCACTGATTGCCTGCGCTGTGGGAACATGCCGCGTCTACGCCTCTGCCCGTGCAGACGGTACCGCACCTTGGACAGGCCTCGATTATGTGCGGCAGAAGACGCTTGCCACAAGGTGTCCGCAAGATATGAATCAACGTGGACACCATCCAGCTTTCAGTGGCCCTTGCGCTCGTGCAAACTTTCATTGGCCTGCTGGCATTGGGGGGCGCCCCCGGGTGACAGCTACCCCGCAGGCAAGGGGCGGAGCTCTCTGATTGGCACTGCATTATATGTCATTGTACGCCCGCCGTTCAGCGAATGCACGAATCTTCGCATGATGCCCAGGGGCCACGGGATAGGCAGGTTGGCGTAGGTAATAATGCCACTGAGCGGCAGAATGCAGGAGATTCCACTCCTACGACTGTCTCCGTCGATCTGGTGAGCTTCCTTTCGATCTCTTGTGAAACCGTATCAGACAGTGCCTCCGCGCCCCTCCCATGACAGCCACCTACTGTGAGCCGGAAAAAACAGCTCAGCCTCGGCGGCCAATGGCCCAAACGGCGTTCTCCCCCTTTCGTTTTCACCCGGGGCGGCACAGGTACTACTGCCGGCGTCCACGACGAACGCGCGCGCTCCTCTGTCCTACTAGGCACCCTGTGCCCTATGGCTACTGGGCTCGTCTGTCGATGTCTCACTACTCCGTGTCAAACATGCAAGTAGAGCACGACCAGCTGGACAGACCGGTGACGAACGACCGAAGGCATGCAAGGCTACGTAATTGCGGCATTATCTCTCGTGATTGTGAGTGTACCTTAGCTCGTGAGGGGAAGCGTTCTTCGTCATCTCAGCACCTGTCCACAGACATGCTGCATACACGAGGCTCGCCCAGGATAACCGCCCCGGTGCCCGATCAGCCAGTTGCCCGTCCTATACTTGATCTGTCTTCATTCTCCGGCATCCGTCGATAATGCTCAGCTAGATGAGACGCCCCAGGTGCCGAGTTGGCCCTACAGCTTCAATTGAGCGTTCGCCAAGGGAGCAGTTGAGCCGGGCGCCTACGAAGGGTGGTATGGTCCGTTCTTGCGCTCCTTGTGCTGGTCATGTCTTCTAGAGGTCCGAGCAGGACCGCACTACTGGGTTCATCATTCCACGCCCGGCGTCTGAGAGGCGCCTCCTTCGACTATCAGTTCGGGAAGTTGATGCCCTGCTTGCTGCAAGCCCTTCGAAGAGATAGAGTCCCGATCTCCGATGCCTCGTGTGCACAATGTCTACTGAAAGCCCTCTCCTTCGTGCAATGGCTGTCGAAGGTCTAGCCGGCACGCGATATAGGCTAGGCGAGTGTGCCATTCCCACCTTATTACCCGGCGACAGCCACTGCTCCTGCATGCCGCTTGCTACCACCGCGCTGTCAGTGGCCTACATCGTTGGCCACCATGCTAGTCCTTGATTCCTCCTCGACCTGCGACGTCTGCCTTGAGCCTTACTCTGAGACGAAGGTCCCGCATGTTATCAATTGCGGGCACGCGTTCTGCTTGAGGTATGATACCACCTCGCTGATATGCAGTCCAGTTTCGTTGACGATGGGTCATTGCTACCGTATGCAGGTGCCTGCAACTCTTGACGCGACAGATATGTCCGCTGTGCAGGAGGGATTTCGAGCCCGTTCACGTACGGAGACTGCATACCGATAAGGGTGACGGTCGTCCCAATACACCCCCTCCATCGTTCGACGACGAGCTGGACGAGCCATCCGCACATGCTCGACACCTGCAGGGTAAAATCTCGAGCATTGTTCTCGAGGGTGCTACCGCTCTCGATGTCAAGAATACCCTAGAGGATGTTACGGAGTGGCTCAAAGGTCACCCTCCCAAACAGGTGCGTCGTGAGGCCCTTTGTCACCGCTAGCCTAACGCTAAGTGGGATCTAGTTCGCTGACCTAGAAGCTGCTTACTTGTTGCTTCGGAACTACACGGATCTGCAGCGTAAGGCTACAGATCGTAAAGCAAACTTGGTTGCTTCACAAGAGGAGTGCGACGACCTCCGGCAGCAGGTCGAATCTGCGCTGGGCAACTATCAAGAGCTAAAGCTTAGCTTGTACGACCAGAAAGCCAGGTGCGAGGAGCTCACACGATTGCGCGATGAAGATCGCCAGAGATATAAAGACGCAGAGACCGAGCTTCAGGAGAAGTGCGATGAACTCGACAGCACATGGACAGGGTAAGTACTCATGCTGTCTTACGTCGATGACCCCGCTTACCCGTTGTTATAGAAGAGTATGTATCTCATCGATCTTTGATCGACATTCTGAGAGCTCATATATTTTACGATATTTATCAGTACGAGGTCTGCCTCAGCGAGTGTAAGCGACTCGCCGAGAAGGTCAAGGAATGCGAGCGCACCCACCGCAATCCGCTTCCCACCCCTCCACGCTATGACCCAGTCCTGGGAGGTCGCACAGCTCCACGCCCCTCGCCTCAGCAGGAAGACATGGTCATTGTGCCCGAGCGACCCGAGCAGCGACCCGAACCCAATAACACGCTCAAGATCGACATCGGTTCAGATGAGAACATGTTCCACGTCTCGCCAGTCTCCCCCATCGCGCCGACCCTCGCGATCCCCGACACGTTCCGCGCGCTCAGCGAGGACATCCCCGACAGCGAGGACGAGGGTCTCCGGAGCCGCTCCGCGAAGCCGATTCCGATCAAGAGCGGCCTGCACCGAGCGGGCTCGTCGCGGCTCAAGTACGAGGCAGACCCAGCCGCGAGGTCGGTCCCGCGGAGCCTCATCGACGTGCACATGGCGAGCTGCTCATCGTCGCCGAGCGTGTCCAACCTCCACGCAGCCCTCCGCGACCGCCGCGGCGACGCAGGGTCCAGCAGCCAGGAGAGCGCACTGAGCCTCACGTCGCGATATGCTGACTGTCAAGACATGACCGAGGAGGAGCGACAGGTGAGGCGCCGCGCGGCGCTGCAGGAGGTCCTCCAGGACCCAACGATTGGCAAGAGCTCGTCCACATCCGGGGCTCCCTCGAGCATCCCCCGCTCCCCGGCCCCCGTGATCCCGCCTCCACCGCCGCCGACGCGCACAAATACCGTTCGATGGGCCAGCGAGGCCGCACGGGCCGCTGAGCGTGCCCGCAGCGCCTCCCATTCGCATACCATCGCGCAAGCGCCGCCGAGCTCGCCCTCAGCGACGCGCACTCCTTCTCCCACCTCAACGTACACCTTCACGACACGCCCACCGTCTCCGACGCGCAGTCCCATTACGCGCATCCGCCCCCAGCCGGTGCGCACGGCGTCAACGGACAGCCTGAAGTCAATGAAGATGCCCGCGAATGCGTCGGGCATCACGCGGACGTTCCTCCAGAGCGCGCATGCACAGCGGGTGTCATGACGTGGCTCGTCCATGCGCCGTACCGTCCTGCGTCGAGGGTATTACCATCACAGTAGCGCTGAGCGCGAGGAGAGGATGGCTCATACGGGGTTGACTATTAACTTATTCATGCCTGGCCGTTCTCGACGATTCGCCTGGTGGACGGCTCATTGTCGCTCAAGACATATGTGTCTTGTATGTAGTAACATTATGGATGCCGTCTGTGCTAACGATGCTTGGAATACTATCCGTCGTTTGCTGTTTGCACTTTGTCTGAACAGGAACGGTGTCTGCTGCGATCAGCGCTCAGTACTTAGCTGCCAAGGCAGGGCATATGCGGAACGAGCGACAAGGATGAAATAAGTAGCAATGCATAGCTCAGTACACCAGAGGGGCGGTGATATGATAAGTTTTGGTACAACCCAATGTCCACGGCAGCCCAAGCCACACCCAGTCCCAACCGCCCTCCATGCCTGCCGCCTGGCTACCCTCACATACCGGGTATAAACACGCGGAGTAGGTCATGATGAGCCTATCATTTTGTGAACGCGCGGATGACCTTCGCGGAGATGTGAAGGAAGAAGATGGAGGCGATGAACGAGAGGGACAGCACGAGGACGATGAAGGGGTCACTGGGAGAAGGTGTCAGCGCGAGCAGCTCCACGGACCAAGCGAGAACAATCGCATCATCGAGAATGGGGTCAAGAACGCTTCGTAGCTAAGAAGAGAAGACGCACACTCGAAGCCCTGGCGAGTCGTCCGTGTACAACTTGAGCATGGTGTTGGAAGACCCGCCCGCGCCGGCTGCCCGTGTGGAGTTCGGCCGCGCCGCCTGAGTGCTCGCTGCTGCTCTTCGCCTGTTCGCCAGCAAAATGTAAACAGGGCACGCGAAGAAGGGTGCGATGATCCGTTAGTACACCAGTATGCCTTGTAAGTTCGAATCCCTACACGGACCTCATCTGCGCGCCAGGGGGTCTCGCGACCGCGCCATTGGGACTCGTGGGACGTGCAGAATCGGAGTCAGACTACACAACACAAATATCCTTGTCAGTATGGACCTGCTGGAGCGGACGAGTCTACAAACCATAGCGAATACGTGGAGGAACGAGGTGAGTGTGCTGGCGGGAGTCTGTGAAGACCTAAGCGCCTGCAGTCGTGCACGTCGTCCTTTGGATTGTGACATTCCGTCACGCGGTTGTCTCCGTGACGGTCACAGGTATAGATCCGTGCCACACAGGTCACTGGCTGGTATCGACTGCGGCGGCCTCCTCCCTTCCATCGTTTGTCTACTGTATCTATCGGAAGTTGGACTTGTCAAGATGTCCTTAGTATGTGATTCATGCCAAATTAGTGTCTTCTATGCCTCATACATCGCTTAGATCCATGCACTCGTTGCCCAAGGTTCTACCATCCTCGCAGAACACAAGAGCGGTACCAGGGACTTCTCGCAGGGTACGCCTACTGAACCGTGTATAACGGTGTGCTATAACCGCCTGTTTAGCAATACAAACCATCTTGTCAAAGATACCGCCGAATAACAGCAAATTGACCTATGTATGGGAGCAATACCTGTTCCACTATGTATCGGAGGGCGGATTCACATACCTCGTCATGGCGGATGATGCGGCAGGACGGTGAGTATCACGTTGTGTTCAAGCTTCTATACTGTCCTCACTCCCGTTTGTAACTGTAGACGGATGCCGTTCACATTCCTCGCCGAACTGCAGCAACGATTTACTTCGCTTCCATCCGCCTCTTCCTCCGACCTCTCCTCTGCCCCGGCCTACGCTCTTCAGGGCAGTTTCGGGGCGGCCATTGCTCAGCTCATGAACAAGTACAACACCGCACCGCCGGCGGACGAACTGACACGCGCCCAAACAGAGCTCGCGCAAGTGAAGGACATCATGGTGCAGAACGTTGAGCAGATACTCTCACGTGGAGAGCGCATCGAGCTATTGGTCGACAAGACCGACAACATGGCAAGTCAGGCAACTGCCTTCCGCCGTGGTGCCCGGACAGTGCGTCGACAAATGTGGTGGAAGAATAAGCGCGTCCTCGGGCTTAGTGTGCTTGTGGCCCTGGTGCGTCGGATGACTCCGTTCCGGCGGTGGGTCGTTGTGCTTATGTATCCCTGTAGGTCCTCGTATGGATCCTCGCCGCCCAGTTCTGCGGCGCCGGCTTGAATCAGTGCGGTTCCTCAAAGTCCGACTGAGCTCGCACGTTCTGTCGGTACAGTATGATCCGATATGTTTAATCCGGACTCTGTCTTAGCTTATGATCTACGCAATGGAGCAGGTGAAGTACGCCTTCAATGCTCGAATCAGGATAGCTGTATTATAGCCTGTGCACACTTGTTCGGTCGCAGTATACATAATGACTGCTTCACTTTTACTATTCTGAATAAGAAAGCGCGAGTGAAGGCGGCTGACGGCGGTAGGTGCGGTCACGCCAAAAGTGTGAACGTGTCAAGTCCCACGATTCGGAGCCACCGCAGTCCAACGACTGCGTTCCGCTGTACTCACAACGACCACAATTGACCCATCTCTTCCGTGTTGTACTGCTCTTGATAACTTGCCGAACTCGTTCAGTTTGCCACCGATAGTCACTCTTTTGCCGTCGCCTCGTTGAACTCCGTCACGTATAATTCTGACCGGCTAGGCCGTCTTTCCCTGTCCTCTTGACCAACTACCAACTACTCCAATTCCTCCGACCCCCAAAATGCTTGGAACCATTGACTACTCGGTCATCGTACCCGCCTACAAAGAGGCGAGCAACCTGCGCCCGCTCGTGACGCGAATCTTTTCTTCGTTGAACCGCATCGACTCGCCAGTGCCCGCTGGCCAGGTCGAAATCATCGTTGTGGACGACAATTCGCGCGATGGCTCCGTGGAAGTCGTCCAAGCGCTGCAGCAAGAGGGCTTCAACGTGCGCATTATCGTCCGCACGACGGAGCGCGGCCTCAGTAGCGCGGTCGTGCGGGGCTTCCAGGAGGCGCAGGGAGATAACATGTTGTGCATGGACGCAGACCTGCAGGTGAGTACATCCCATAGCGACGGCGTGCAAGGCGATACCGACCTGCAAGTAGCACCCGCCAGAATACGTGCCCCAAATGCTCGCCGCCATGTCGCCGTCGAAACTCTTCGTGCTCGGGACGCGGTACGGCGGCGGGGCAGGAGCCATCGACGAGGGCTGGCCTCTCCACCGAAGAATCATTTCGAGCGGTGCGCGCCTCCTCGCGCTTCCTTTGACCTCCGCGAGCGACCCCATGTCCGGATTCTTCGGTATCCGGAAAGAAGCTGTGCGTACACCGCTGCCTCCTTCTGGCGTCTTCTGACATGTTGCCTCACAGTTCCTGAAGGCGCGGAACCTCAACACGAACGGGTTCAAGATCGCGCTCGAGCTGCTCGTGAAAGCGCAAGTTCACTCCAACGCGATTGCGGAGGTGCCGTTCGCGTTTGGGCTGCGCACGGCGGGCGAGAGCAAGCTGGACAGCAAGGTGATGCGGCTCTACATTGAACAGCTGCTCGAGCTGTATTGGTACACCTACAACGGGCTCATCGCATTCGCGGTCCTGCTCTTCCTCGTGCTTGTGTTTGTGCTCTGGCGGTATCTGACGGCGAGCAGCGAGCCGATGGTGACGACGACGGTGCAGGGCGGGCATCACGGCCAGTGAGAGCACGGACAATGGCTAGATGAGTTCTGTATTATGCGTATCATATACCCTCTTTACTGGCTTGGAGGCGGGTGCGCGTGCATTGCTCTTCGTTTTCAGGTCAGCCACCGTTGTTCCTCATTCACGTTTCACGTTTGCTGAGGTGCTGAGGCATGTCTGTCCTGCGCCCCAAATGTCCATGGCCGGTGAGAGATCGGACATGTATCTAGGGCGTGTTCTCTGGAACTGCGGACTGATGCACTGATGTCCCTGCTTAGGTTCACTCGACTGCCGCTCTACAAGCTGCGTGTCTTGCTAAGGCGGTGTCTTAAACTCGGTGAGCGTATCATGATATGTGTGATATCTGAAAAGATATACAGAAGGTTATGTTCTAGTGTCGCCGTAATTCATGATCCTTCTGGTCTGTCACTCATGGCAAGCGTGGTCAGCGACCGCCGTGAAGCCTCAATACCGGACTTCGCGGGCGCGCGCAGTTGGGCTCCTGCCTGTGATCCGACCTCGTTCCAGGACGAGGGCATTGCCATCACACTCAAGCCTGTGCAGTGTTTCAGACACGTTATGCTTGACACCGCAGAGCCTAGCATCCCTGTCGGTTGGGAAAGGGAAAGAGTAGATTGACTTCACAATGACGAGGTGGACAAGGCTAGGGCTGGTGTGGAGATGCACACTGGCAGGTGCGGACGCTACATCTGACTGTCCTCACAGGAGAGAACTGATATAGTACTCATAGCATTATGTTCGAGATGACATCAAACAATGCGTCCGATCAGTTCGTTTGATACTACTGGTCGTTCTTGACACAGACTTGTGTTGTTATCCTGGCGCGTCCACTTTTGTCCGTAGAGCGTTCCCCGAACCGCAGGCGGTAAGTTCATTCTCAGGAGACGCGAATGGCAATCCCCTCAATCATCGCCTGTTGCTTGGGGTTGATGCAACGTCGGTTTCCCCAAGTGAATGCGCACCGAGGATCGCGGTGCAAACAGTCAGAAGAGGGTATAAGGAGCCAGTCCCAAGCAGTCCCAAGGCAAGTCCGGAACCTACTACTCACTTTAGTACTTTGTCTCTTGTACCTGTACAACCTAGGGTTACTATGAGCACTGTAAGCCAGGAGCTGACTACAAACTTATCGGCCCTTCTCTTTGGTAAGTGTTCATCGACTGCTCGGGGCCGTCACGACACTGCTGAATGGTCTATTTCATGTCAGGTAACATTGCGAATGCGGTGTACGCTCATACCCTGCGTCACTACGAGAAGTCGTTGAAAATTGTGCACCCAGGCTATTCGGCTTGACCACTGTCCAGACATATGCTTATTGGACCCAACGTGGCAATGATCCAGTCTATTTAGTGCTTCTGGTAAGTCATAAAGCTTCGCGGCTCACGGGACAACGTTTCACTCATTCACTTGATCGTAAAGCTTTCCCTATGCTGGTGAGCTTCTGCCCTCGGGTGGGGTGGCCGTTGCCAATATCTATTGACACATGTCAGGTTCATCGATATTTTGCAACTTGCTCTTTTCTCATTGACAACCTATACTTACACTGTCGCCCACTTTGGTGATGCCTTAGTATCCACGAGGGTGACATGGTTCGTTCCCTCCACAGTGCTCATCTCAGGGTTGTTTTAGCATCTGAATCGTGGTTCAGGACACTGCCTGTGAGCTTGACTCTGCTTTGCCATATGAATGCTCATCTCTGTCGGAGGTCCTGATCTTCCTAACGGCAAGTCCCCTTACCTTTCACAAACATTGTGTGTACTCATAGAAACGATGATGCCACGCGGTGCAGGGTGCAAGCGATTTGATAATTCGGAGGTAGTACACGCCGCGCGATACTCGAGAGCCTGCCGATCTGACCACGTACACAGCATCTTTTGCATTCGAATCTGGAAACGTAGGTCGACACTGGTCTACACAATGGAGCCAGCTACAAATCTTATTTGACAGTGAGCGGGCACAAAGGACTCCTCACTGGGTTCCTGGTGAGTTTGTCATGGCCATAGAAGATAGTCGACTCGCTCAGTTCACCCAAGGCCCTGAGTAGTGTTATCACGACTAGTAGGTCCCACTGTCGCATGGCATCGGCGGAGGACCATCTGACGCCGCTGCCCTGCAGCCATAGATTGGGGTGAGAGCAGCATTCACCAGAAGCGGCAACCTCATCGACTGACTCTGCAATGCTGGAAGTTTTCGCAGGCATGAGGTACTTGGATACAATCTATCTAGGTTCGGGTTCATTTCCGCTGACGTGTATTGTTACAACTGTAACTTAGTTTCACCGTGTCGACATACGATATGTGGCGACATCCGAGGTTCTCGGTCAGTCGCTAGTAATCTCCCGGTGTCGGCGCCCACTGATGGCAAGTCACACAGGCTCTCATCTATGCTGGCCTCAGCAATGCTGTCGTTGGCGATGTCCTCATTGCGGCGTCTCTATCTCTCATTTTGAGAAATCATCTGAAAGATCTCCCGAGGTACGTGCAGTGCGGAATGTCTTAGATGGGATGGAGCTGTAGACACATCTGGCGCCAGTTCACGAACGAGCAATATCGTTCGAATGCTTATGGCATATAGCATCGAGACAGGCGCTTTGACGAGGTTAGTCACATTTCATCCTTCCACTGCATGCTCTAGGACTACTTACGGATGCTCCAATGCGCCAGTGTGTGCACTTTAGCGTGTCTCATCATGGTCAGTAACGTCGCCCTGAGTGCCTGCCTTTGCTGACGTCATATTGCCCTAGTATGCCGCTCTCAGCCACAACTACGCTTACATTGCGATGTATCTGCTCCTATCTAAATGTAAGTTGCCAAATCGCTCACATTGCATACACGCCTAGCTTCTCACTCCATAACCCTTCCCACCAGTCTCTCTCAACGCACTACTCGCAACCCTGAACGCGCGCCGTGGTTTGAGAGAGGTCAGCATAGCTCCAATGCAGCAGCCAACCATACCCATGTTCCTGGGGACGGCGACGACTGATACTGTGGTCAGTCTCCTCTCCGGTACTACTCGAAGCCCAAACACTGATGCTGCTGGTCCCTCCTCTCGAAGGAGGGCACCCAAGTCAGTAGTTATGTCAGCGCTGCGTCGATCATCAGAGCCAATCGCCCCAAGATTGGGGATCTTGAGGTGCGCTGAGAATAGCAGGCTCCCCGTGGAAGATGGTTAACGGAGCTTTGCAACAGAACATACCTGGCTCATGAAGATCAGGTACCTGGGAGCCTGATACATAACCTCCTAGGTTATGCTCGTGGACACAAGTTGGGCTGATCTAGTCACAGGCGGTACCCTACGAGCAGTGTTCTATCGTGTTTTTGTTGTTGCAACGATGTAAATGTCTCGCTGAGAACGCTCATGAAGCAAATTTAGTGTGGCAGTTCAGTTCATACATCGGCGAATGTAGACGGCGTCACACGACTTCCTTCATCTGCGCTCGGAAGCATACCACATGCCTCATTAGCCACACCCCTCTGAGGTGATCTGGGGGTCCTAGAGAGCAAGACGATACCATTGCTGACGTCTTTAATCGTGGTCACCATTTTGAGAAGAACAACTGAAATGTAGGTTCGACCCAAACCCCTCACGTGTGAGGGGTTTGAAGCAAAGTCCGGGGTCCTGTAGGGTTCTGCAGGGTGGCGAATCGATACAAACTTACTTATCGAGATGTCAAATTTAGATAGTGATGACTTTAATGAGTATAACAACCGAATCCATCCCGTAGTATCCCTTGTGTACGACCATGTGCCGAGTCAGGCTTGTCCACAACCTATTGACTTACCAGGGAGTACGGCTGGCCCCGCACCCGCCCCCACGCCATGTCATCGTCGATTGAATCTACTGTGTTGAAACTGCTGGTTATCGTTGCAGGGCTACTAGTGGCTCACCACGAGCAGCTGTCGACTTCTCTTTGTGTTGCTCTGAGTCCGTAGAGATGTAGGAGCTGGTTGGAGATCAATGACGAAGGGCACGAGAGCACGCCGAACAGTGTCTGCAGGTAAGCATGGCATTAATCCTGACATCATTGGGTTGCTAACACGACCAACGTCGGTGTATGCGATGGAGACTATGCGGGTAGCTAGCGGATTGGCCCTCAGAGGCTGTCAAAACTCCGTCGTTTCAGATGTGCTGCATATCCGCACTGAAGTACGTTCTTGACTTCTCCGGGATGTGTTACTACTACCCTCGACATGCCCTCCGTCTCCCCAAATATGACAAGCCCCACGTAATGTCAGGGATTGACCGCGGTGTGCTGCAACTTGTCATCCACTGTCCCGCCCACTCCGCCCTCTGCGTGACCTTCTCCGCCCCTGCTCAATACGACCTCTTGCTCATCATCGTCCAGCCTAACTTCTGTGCTCCGTCCGCACCTCCAACTTCGACAATCAGCATTCGCACACTTCATGCATGTTAGACGTGTCGGCTCAATCTCCGCACGACTGCGGCGCCTCGCAAAGAAGAGGATAACTCCGTGTGCGACCTCACATTTCCCTCTTTACATGCTCGTGCCCGACCTCTCCTCAGAGTTGGATGACACAGGTTAGGCGGGTCCACGAGCCGGCCCGACGAAATCCTCTTGGTTAGCATATCCTAGGTGCATCCTCGACGACATGGGATAGCGTCGTTCCACGTCGCGAAGGCGGGGCAGCGCACGAACTTTGGCAGGTTCGGTGCGGGGATCTACTCGAGCGCGACGTCATCCAAAGCAAACGACTACGTCGACGAGCGAGGCGGATCCAGCTTCAAGGCGATGCTCTTTAACGACGTTCCTCGACGACATGGGATAGGTGCGACGTACCGTCTCCCAATGAGGACCAATCCAATTCAATAATGCATTTTCTTACACACGTTCTCTTGACATCAATTCGAGGCTTGGTTCCAACATGACTGCATAGTTCCCATTCTTGACGAGCATGTATGTGTGAGTCGTGCATCAAACCTCACATTCGCGAAGCCGACACCGCACGCAATGGCCGACAAATCTGTGTCGTTCGCCAACAGTGTAAGGAGTCTAAGCATACAGAACAAGTGCTCAGCTCTACGTTGTTGCAAGCTCACTTATTCAGTGTCGAAGACCGTAAAAAGCAGTAGAACTCATCACAGTGAATAGTGATGTCGATCACTGTCACCGTTACTCTAATTTGTTACCGAGATAAGTAAATTTGTATTAGCGCTCCACCCTGCAGAACCCTTCAGGACCCCGGACTTTGCGACAAGACCCTCCGCGCTAGCGCCGCGCGGAGGGTCTTGGTATG